>CAIGRL010127149.1:0-13266 GCA_903798325.1 Fraxinus xanthoxyloides | reverse complement strand
TTGAACACTTAAAAAAAAAAAAAAAAATTTCACAAATTTAAGAAAATTATTTTACATTTTCCACCTACTTTGATAGTCAAAAAAAATTTCTTTTTTCTTTATGTTAAATATCCAAAAATTACCCACTTTTTAACAAATAACAGCGGTAAGTAAAATAACAGCTTTTGAAACGCTCGTGTGCTAAAAGGTGAAATAAAGCCGGTCATTTACTGGAACGGAAAAAGAGGGATTCCTCTACAGTGGCAATCCCGTTATTCTCAAGAACTTGAAAGGTAAATATGGTCGGCATTTCCTAGACAGTGTGCGTATACTTATACGAATATACGTATAGAGAGAGAAATAGATAGGAGGGGGAATTTGTGTGGTGTGGTGGGGTATTTGGGCAGCGCCAAAGGCGCAGGCCAGTCCACCCGAACTGCAGTCACTTTCTTCTAGCATTCACTGCACCGGTATCTTCACGCGCCTTTCCCTTGCGTGCGTTTCAAATAGTCATTCCTTTTGTAGTAATTAATTTCGGACGTTAATCATTAGTCTACAAACTCCGCTTGTTTGGAAAAAATTATGAACTGCTTAAATTATAAGTCGATAGATTTGAGTGGTAAATAACTGGATAGTCGTTATAAATACGAGTTTCTATGAGCTCTATTTTTTGGGAGAATATATTTTGTAATATCAATTTTTACGATAATATGTGGTCAAAAATCAATTTGAAAATAATAATAATTAAAGAACGTGATACATCTAATTCATTTGAATGTTTTGGATACATTGCCGCCTAGATTATTGTTAAATTATAATGGTGATCATAAATTATAGATCCACGATTACCTGAAATGATAATCATAGTCAATAAAGATGAGTAGTATTACTTCAGAAATTAATTAGTCAAACATGTTGATAAGTTCTAAAAGATTAAAACATGTTGATTTTGAAAAATTACTGACTTAGTTAAAAAGTGAAAAATAAATAAGTAGCACGATTCATACTTGTCTGCCTTTTTCTTTTTCTGAGTTGACCAATATATGTATCATTTTTCTCTTTATCATTTTTTTAAATTTACAAAATATTTGAAAAAATCACCGAACAATGTAAATGACATTTTAACAACTCCTCATCGATTTTGCTTCTAAGTAGATCGCACTTGATATACATATAAGACAACTTAAACAAATTATATTACATTTATTAGCTTCTTAATCATGTTACGATTTGTCTTTTACTACAAATTTACTTTGATACCTTATGTCTAATATATTGTAACAAACGAAATTAATATAAATTTTTCGACACTTATTTTCTTGATTGTAACAATATTATCCGAAATCGACGCTGGCTAGTCCTCATAAAAGCTAGTTAGCTACTTATGAGATTTGGCCCACAATAGGGGGAAAAAAACTAAAATTAGAACCAAGATTTAACACCATAAGATGTATCCAAATTCAAATTATGCTAGTTGTTTCTTATACCCCTATCTTTTAAGTGTAATTACTCTTTTCGTAAATTTATCTAAGTGTAATTAATATTTTCCTAAATTCTCTTTACTTAATAGATTATTACATGAATTTGTATAGACAACTTCTCACTAAAAATTTGTCCCTTTTGACATCACGTGAAAATTTAATGTCTAAACAAACATTTTTTCAATTATGTGAAAATGCAATAGGCACACAGACAATAAGTGATTGAAGACTCACATGATACAAAGAAAGGGTTCGAGATTTGGGATTCATTTGATAGACATTTTATTTTTACTTTTTCGTTTTTTAACTCTTTTAAAAAGTCTTATCAAATGGATCGTTAATCATTTTATTTTGACAAGCGTCATTAATCACGACCGTAATTACCGTCTTTACAAATAACATTGATGATGATTACCATACACGCGCGGGACAATGTTTGTAAGAGTGAAAATAAGGAAGAGACAGAGTGATGAGACTTGAGAGTAATGTATAAAGAATGGATTGCTGGGTCCGCTCACTCACCGAGTCCTAACTGCTAACACGCCCACGATACTTGCTGCCAAACTCGGTGGGCTCCACCTAAATTGACAACTCTCTCTTTCTCTCTCTCTACAATTACATACATATATGTATATTTCTTTATATATATATATATTTTATTTTATTTTAATGAATTTCTGTTGCCTGATAATGATTTCTCACGCAGTGACTCAAGTAAAGATAACGCACAGAACATAAAGACAGATAAAATAAAGTATTTATAAAAATTTACTTAGGTCATGTTTGGTAAAATCAAATTTTAATTTAAGTTAAAGTCAAACTATCAATATTAACCACATTTTTAATTAGTTATACAACTTTTCAACCACACATTTCAAAAACTTCTATCAAAATCTAATTTTAATCCACACCAAACACCCCCTTATTAGTGTCTTTACTTAAATAAGTAAATATGGTATAATTAGTACCCACGATGAGAATCTTTATCAATTTGACAATTTATGTTACCTACCTCACTACCTGAGACTCTTGTACTACTTCTTTGCCTTTAGTACGACATATCATCTGCAACATAATTGTAGATTAAGGGAATTTGCGATATGATCCCCAATAAACAGTATGTAATGGCAAAATGGGGTTTCAATCTTTTTCTTCAGTGCGATGGACTAAAAATTTCGAGCTCGTAGTCTTTCGATATGCAACGTACAATTTTTATCCATTGAACTGTTAAAGTCACACATAGAGATAATGTTTGACGGTTGAAATAAATAAATGCAAATGCCACTTTCAATCACCATCTATCACCCTTCCTCTAAACCTGCTCCAAGCAAGAACGATCCTTCATTTTCTTTGTCAACCATCACTCTCTTCTTTTTCTCTCCGTGCACAGGATATAATTAGGTTCATATTTTTTTTATTTCATTATTTATTTTAACTAAACTAAAAGCAAGTTTACGATCTCAAACATAGTTTTAAGTGGAAAATGGACGAAAATTGGTCTACAACGTATAAAAGTTGTGAGTGTAAATGTTAAAAACAAAATTGAGGACCTTTTGGCAAAGATTTAACAGGTCAAGGACCTCTACTACTATTTTCTCTAATAATAATATATTAATAATTCTTTCTCCTACTAGGTTAATTTGATTGATTCCGGAAAGGAAAGTGCTATCCTCTCATGTCTTGTTACAGATCTTTTAATTAATACTTTTCTATTATTGGTTGAATTGATACAAAATTTAAAAGCAGGTGATATGCATCCCTTTTTATTTCTAAAAAGTAGTGGCCAGAAAAATAAATTCTTATTCATATATTAAGCTGAAGATATTTTTTGTGAAAAGTAAATATTTATGTCAAAAAAGTATGAAAATTCACTGAAAACCCACCCTACCAATGTCTAGGTGGATGAAGACCTTACATCAACAGAGAATTTATGAAAACAATTTTTTTTTGTTAATTTCATTTTTTTTCTTCTGAAAATCAAAAAGCTAAGGCAAAGTAAAGGAAGAAAAAGAGTGGTTAGGCTGTGGGTTCTGTACTGTCTTTTACTTGTCCCCTCCACTTAACACAGTTTTTGCTATCTCACTATCTCTCACACACACATACAGTGTATGTACAATAGTCTCAAGTCCAAAAGCGGCATTAGCACATTGGCCACTTTTGCCTTTTGTTTCAATTTTTTCTATGCTATTGTCTGTCTGCTCAGAACTGCAAAATGGGGGAAGAATCATATTTTGAATTTCTTGTTATTATTTGATTCTCTCTGTCTTCTTCTTCTCATGGTTTGATACACCACACTTCAAATATGAATTATCTGTTGATTTTTGTTGAAACCCTTTTAAGTTCTTACAGTTTCTTGAATTAAAGACAACCTTTATTGATTTCTTGGCCACTGTTGGAGTCCTTTTCTTCAATATACTGAGTTTTTAATGTTTGTCGGTACACTAACTCTTCCAAAAACCACTTGATTACTTCCAAAACCATCTTAAATGCTTTTTGCCTCTTTCACTGGGTAGTGGGTTGGCTACTTTTTGTTTCTTGCGGTGGTGTAATGCTATATAGTTTTAAGTATTAAAAAACAAGCTCCACCTCTGGGGATTAATGGAAATTGATCTGAACCTTGCAGTGGGTGAGGTGGAGAAAAATGCATGTAACAATGGAGGAGAATGTGACAAATTGGGAGGTAGTAGTTGTGTTTATTGCTCTTTGTCCACTTCTACTTCCTCATGCTCTTCAAATGCTGCATCTGCCTCTTCTTCATCTCCTTGTTCAGTATCAATCTATATGGAGCTATGGCATGCCTGTGCTGGCCCTCTCACAACCTTGCCCAAGAAAGGGAATTTAGTGGTGTATTTCCCTCAAGGCCATTTGGAGCAAGTTGCTTCAAGGGATATGTCCAATTTTGATCTCCCTCCCCAGATCTTTTGTAGGGTTCTTGATGTACAACTACTTGTAAGCACTTGAGATTAAATAATTCTTTTTATTGAATGTGTTTTTGCTTTCAAATATTTTCCTTTTATGGGTATTTTTTTTTTTTTGAATTTTATTCTTGATCAGTGCGTATAATTTCTTGAAAACAGGCCAATAGGGAAAATGATGAGGTTTATACTCAGCTGACTCTACTCCCTCTACCAGAGGTACGATTTGTAATTTTGAATGCTTCTGAATCTTAGTTACTGAATTTATTTTTGATTTATATATGAAGTTTGAAATTTCCTTCTCGATTATTACCAAAAATTGTCATCTTGACGGGGTTTATCTTCTTTTTCGTGATTTCAAACTGGCAAAATTAGTCTTTGAGAAGTATTTCATTAAATAATTTAGCATAGTTATTAGAAATGAAGTTTCGATAATTAGTAACATCCCGGTGTTATGCAGCTAATTGGAGCAAGATTAGATGACAAAGAGATTGAAAGGATAGGGGTCCATGAAGATGGGGATGGAGTTACGCCAGCAAAGTCGACCTCCCACATGTTCTGCAAGACTCTTACTGCTTCTGACACCAGTACGCATGGTGGATTTTCAGTTCCTCGTAGGGCTGCTGAAGATTGTTTCCCACCTCTGGTTTGACATTATTCTGACCTTTTAGCATCGAATTGTACTTGATAGGTACGTTTTATGTGTAGAGGTGAAGTTTATTACTAATTCTTTGCTAAATTTTTCTATTAGGATTATAAAGAGCAAAGGCCTTCCCAGGAGCTTATAGCTAAAGACCTTCATGGCGTTGAATGGAAATTCCGTCACATTTACAGAGGTACTAGATTTAATTCTACAATGTTTCTTAATATGAAATTCTCACCGTTCGATTCTAAACGTGCAGGCCAGCCAAGGCGACATTTGCTTACTACTGGATGGAGTATTTTCGTTAGCCAAAAGAATCTTGTATCGGGGGATGCAGTTCTCTTTCTGAGGTACACATCGTATAAACACTAAGATTGTAGATCCATATGTTTAAAGGTTATAGTCCATGAGTTAAGGCTCAATTTTTTCTCTAATCCCGAGTCGCTGAACTGTTTGTGAAACATTAGATTTAGAAAGGAAAAACTTCAGGGACTGTGAGTCTTATGTTTCCTTTAATTTACATGACAAAAAACTTATTAATTGGCAATATGGTTGATGTAGGGGAGAAGGTGGAGAACTAAGGCTGGGAATTAGAAGAGCTGCTCGGCCTAGAAATGGGCTACCTGATTCAGTTATCAAAAATCAGAGTACTTATCCCAGTGTTCTCTCTTCAGTAGCTAATGCTTTGTCACGCAAAAGCGCATTCCAGGTGTTCTATAGCCCAAGGTAATGCAGTCTTGCTTACTTAGTTATTGGAGGATCTAACTTAGTTTATAAAATCCTTAACTTGCAATGCTACAAATTGTGGTCATGTGATTCATGTTTGTTCTCTCAACTCATATAAATATAAACCAATTATTCTAGCTCTCAGATAAGTTTGTCAGTGTCACGCTATTCAACCATATGATATGACTTTTAAATAAGAGCGTTCGTGACAATAGCGAGTTTATAATGATATATAAAGTAATTCAGCTAATAAATCTACAAGGTTTCTAAAACTCCACAGCGGTCATCTTAAGGGGTTTTAACAATGCAATATAATTTTACTTCTTGGCAATGCATGTATCATCAGAAATGATTACAGAAACTCTGATAATTTATATTCAGTTCAAGACTTCTAATAGCCAATCAGTATATTCTAATTATAGTTGTTTAGCGTAATGTAATTCTTTTTTGGTTGTTTTAACACCTGATAGCATATTTTCAACTATTTACTTGATCCATGGGATTCTTCGAAGATCGAGTTATAGGCAATACAGGCCAGAAATAAGAAAGAGAAAAGGGGTCCTAAAACCACAAAAATGAACTATAATGGTACACGTGGGTCTGTAACACTTTATATGCATTGTGCATTGTCTCATCAAGTTTTCTGCAATAATATTGTTTCTAGTTATAGCATTTCCGCCACCTGCATTAATTACATCTTCAATGAATGCTAGAAATAAAGCTTCTATCTGTAATTTTGAGTAGTCTCGGAGGACTGTGGGTTAGTGTCTAATTCAAAAATAGCCACGAACAACTCTTACCTGTTTATGTTGTCATAGGAAGGTGGGGAAGCTGTTTGCTTTTATTGAGAAGTTTTTTATAAAACTGAATTTCTAAAGGTCATGAATCTAGTTTGCCAGGTTTTTTACCAGGAAGGTATATTTTCTATCAAGAAACATATTTGCTTATTCACCATCATTTTCCTTAGTGAAAGATGCTGAAAATGTGTTTCCAAAATTACAACTGTTTAAGTTGTCCACGTGGCCATTTCCAATTGGCTGTATTGATTATACCCGGATTGTGCTTCTTCTCATGTGTTGTGGGCCATTTGATTCAATCAATGGCTGTGGTTTGTTTGGGCATTTTTTTATGTGTTCGGCTGACTCTTGGGATTGATTGTTCATTTTCTGTTTAGTTTTTGGCGAGAAAGAATAAGGAAAAAGGGCTTCGTTCTCTCTGGAGTTTCTTCTTATTTTCTCTTGGTTGATTTTCGGATTAAGTCTGGGAAATCCTTCTGTAAATGCTATTGTGACAGTAACCTTGGGTCGATTTGTTGGCTGTGTTGATTAGGTTTTGTATAGCGTGTTAGGGTTGGTTTCTTTGGTTGAAGTTTTATGAGATCTCTAGGATCAATGACTGAAACTTGTGTAATCTGATTTTGGTCGGTGTAAACTCTCTCTGGAAGGCATTCTTGGTGCACTAGATTGGGCTGGTAGCTAAGCCCCCCACATTAGGCATAGCCGAACTGGGTGAACAATTGTTGTGTTATTTTCGTTTTACGTTTCTGCTCTTGAGTGTGATTTTCTTCTGCGTGTGCATTACTTGGGTGAATCGAACCCAACACTTAGTTTACATTAGTTTACATTCTTTCTTTTAGCGAAGCTCTTTTATTTCCAGAAGGGATGTTCCGGGTTAAATGTGTTTGATGTTAGTCTAGTTTTTCAAAATATTGACAATTTTATAAGTGCAGAAACTAACTATATAGCGAAAACACTTGTCTTGCTCGGACACATTTATGAACATTTGATTAAAGAGGAGTTGCCATGGCTCTGTGTTTATCCTGCATTACGAGGTTTAGGATTCTGCCGATTCATTTTAGAAACCACCAGAAAATTGCAGCCATTTCATGTTGTCGGTGACATTGAATGGAACAACATGACAATTATGACTCCCCTCTTTTTATTGAATGGATGCTCGTTGTATAAATTTTACTTACTCAAAGTGAGACTTAGAAAGAAAGTTTTGAAGGTCATCATTTCTTATTTCACCTATTGCATATATCTGCCTAACTAAACATGTATAAACTTCCTTGATGACGTATAAGAAAGTTGATGGTGCCAGAATGCTTTTATGGATAATTTTAAGTGCGCTAAAGTTGCACTCCCTCTTTGAGAAACTATATTTTGCTTTTTAGGACCAAAATTTACATTTTGACAAGAGTAAAACCTTCGGAGCAACAACTAAAGAAATATTGCTCCTTTGATTACTATTGTGCATGCATATGCCACAGCATAACTTTATAAAAACTGAGTCCCTTCCACATAGGGGTGTTAAATGGGGCTAGCTCGGCTCGCCTATTTGGATTGTAATATTGCCTAGACAAGGTGATGCATCTCGATCTTAAAAATATTAGGTTATTAATTTGTCTACTTTATCTTGGATTCGGAGCTCTGTGTATTTGGTCATCCACAACCCTTTAAATATGGTAACTATCAATACATGATGAAATGCGTGGAATATATTTCCACTAATCTATATCGGTCTTTTAGAAAGATTATTGGATTGAACAATTTAGCCGCATGGATGGCCTCCCAGAAAATTCTAAAACCCTCGTGTATTATTTCCTCGAGCCCCCTTTTTCGAAATATCTCTTTTAATGCCATTTCTTAAAGAACTGGGAAGACCGAATATGTAGAGCTCCGGATCCAAGATAAATATTTAAAAGATCGAGATGCATCACGTGGCTTAGGCAATATTGCAATCCGAATAGAAGCACATGTTTGTATCTGTCAATGGCTTTTCAGAGAGATGAAAGTGTCCTTTCTGCATTTATTTCATATGTACAATTGCAGACTGTGAATGTAGAATCGTAATTATATTTTAATTTTTAATAGATAGTTTCAAACCTGGTTAAAGGAGGGTACTAATTTATATTTTCTTACAAATTTACGTCTTCATTATACCTCTATTGTAACCGTGCAAAAAATAAAAAATCCACGAGCCGCGAGCCAACCCCAAATTTCTTGTGGTGGGCTGGCTTGGCTTGGCTCGTTTTACGCCCCTATTCTTATGGAACTTTGTCCCACTAAAAGTCAAGTGTCATCATATTAAGATATATTTAACCACTGGAACTTTAAGTTTTCACAAAATTTTATGTTCATGACATGTGAATTTACTTCAAGAATATGAAAAACTGATGACTTTCGTGTTAGTTCTAACATACAGTTGCTTCAAACCAAATGGTGGGTGTGGGGGCTGTAATCCAGGCTGTTCAAACTTGGTATTTGGTGATGCTTTTCTATGTACTATGCTATTATCCCACAAGTTTTGTTTCCTCTATCTATGTGGAATACATTCTGGGAAACTAATTTTGGTTTCATACATAAAGGATAAATGGCTATTATAATGGTATTTTTTTGTGTTCTGAAGTCATAATCACTCCTTTCGCATCAAATAAGCTTGTGTCTTAGAAATCCTATACTGGTTAGATTTTAATGGTTAATAACATTTTTGCTGCAGGGCAAGTCATGCTGATTTTATAGTCCCATATCAAAAGTATGTGAAGAGCACCGCCAATCAGTTACCTGTTGGGACAAGATTCAAAATGAAATTTGATTTAGATGATTCTTCGGAGAGAAGGTTTTATGAAATTCTATCGAGCATCCTAATGTGTTTTTCCTCTTTGATGCATTTTATTTAAATCAACTGTCTTGTGACTTCTCAGATTCTGTGGAGTGGTGACTGGAGTTGGTGACGTGGATTCCTACAGATGGCCAAACTCGAAATGGAGATGCTTGATGGTACATTCTAACTCTTCTTCTGGAGCTCTTTGTATACAACGGATTTTAATTCGCAGTTGTTGCCATGAGGAAGCCCTCTAGGGCGGGTAGTTTGCACTTGAAGTTTGGCATTCGTCTTTCCTGTTGGTTCCTGCTTTCTTTTTTGTAGATTAATCTAGTCCTAGTTTTAGGTTAATTGTGGGCAGGCTAAGGAACTGAAAAATTTGGTTGTCTCCAATACGTAAATTCACACAGCTGGGGAATTTGTTGAGTAGTTAATAGCAAACATCTGGAGTCTGTGTCATAATGGTCCCCTGGAATCTCTAATATGATTGCCACTACCACACATTTAATAGGTTCAATGGGACGAAGATATCATGAGTAATCATCAGGATCGAGTTTCTCCATGGGACATTGATTTCTCAGTTCCTTTCCCACACCTGAGCATTCATTCATCTCCAAGAATGAAGAAACTGCGATCAAGTCTGCCAGTGACCCCACATGACAGCCAAATCACAGGTCCATATTTTTTTCAGTTGATAATTGTTTTTAGTATATTGTTTTTTCTCGTGGTAGTTCAGCTCAGGGACTGATGCATTACTTTTATTATTGTTATTTATTTTTAAGCAGGAGGGAATTCCCTTTTGGACTTTGAGGAGTCTGTTAGATCCTCTAAGGTCTTGCAAGGTCAAGAAAATGTAGGTTTTGTATCACCTCTCTTTGGACGTGATAGGATAAACCGCCAGCTGGATTTTGAGATACAACCTGCAGTACGTCAAAATCCTGTATCAAATGTCACAGAAAAGCCTAATTATAGTGAGTTTGCTAAGAATCATGCTCCTGCAACCTATACGGGCTCTATGGAAACGAATTGGTTTCCAAAGGTCTTGCAAGGTCAAGAAATTTGCTCATTGAGATCCCTAGCTGGGAAAACTGATTTTAATCTTGGTGCATGGCCAAAACCTGATATTGGTCGTAATGTTTACAACGTGTATCAAACACCCAGACCCGATTTATATCCTTTAGCTTCTGAAGGTGCTAGAAACATATTTTTTCCTTGCAATGGGATCTACAGAGCTGACCAAGATCCTCTAATGCTATCCTATGTGTCAGACGTTCCAAGAGAGAGCCGCGTGTTAAATTCCATTTCCATTGGAAATGCTGCTACAGTTGATATAGGTAAGGTGCTAAATCTCGCAAACCAGCCAAGGCCACTGGAGAAGTCTTCAACATCTACCACTCCAGAGGAACATTTCATTAATACAAGTGAGGCCATCTTGAAGGGAAAGGCGCCCACCTTTAAACTATTTGGGTCTTCCATGACCGAGGATATTTCTACACTTAATTCACTAGGTTCAAATAAGAGGAGCTGCACAAAAGTAAGCTTCGATATGCATGTGTAGAATGTGTTGATGTTTTTTCTCAGTTCGTTATTGCTAATGTGTTGGGAATCCTAGTAGAGATATTATTTTCTACTTCAATTAGATTAGTTTAAAATCTATATTAAATGGGTCTTTTTATTGTAATTCTTAGACTTGATTATTGAATAGACTCGTACTTCCTCCATCTGTCTCAAATGAAGGTTCACAAGCAAGGCAACTTGGTGGGGAGAGCCATTGATCTCTCAAGACTACATGGCTATGATGACCTGCTGACTGAACTGGAGAGGTTATTTAGCATGGAAGGCCTCTTGCAGGATCCTGAAAGAGGATGGCGTATATTGTACACTGACAGTGAGAATGACATGATGGTTGTTGGTGATGATCCATGGCGGTAAGTCCCTCACATGGCGAACCTCTTATGTTTTTGCTTCTCGTCTCTCCATAGTTTAGAAATTGTGAAAGCCGAAGCTAATACTTATCATGATTGATTTTGAACTTCTAAACAACAGCATTTACTCCTTGATACCTTATAACTCATAATTAAGGAATAATTAATTTAGTCTTTCTCATAAGAAATGAGAATTTTGTGGAAGTTTTTATCACTAAAGGCACTTAATGTTGCCTCATCACTTGTCATGACTCAAAAAGACAATTTCATCCGAAGATTTTCATCGCCATATTTGGGCAATATGTGGATTTGAATTGTAAATTCATTACCTATTACAACTTGAATCGCAGTGAGTTCGTTGAAGTGGTGTCTAAGATCCATATATACACACAAGAGGAAGTTGAAAAGATGACCATTGGAATGATCAGTGATGACACTCAAAGCTGTTTGGAAGAAATGCCACCAGTAACAGACGTGTCAAAGTCATCTTCCGTTGGCTAGCCTGATTCTACATCGACTGTGATCATGATGTAAATCTCAGGTTGTTTGACTATCATCCTTGCAGTACTGTTATCTATTACTTAACAAACTTGGTTGTGTTTCTTGAGTGTTTGGAATTGTAAGGTTAACTATCTTTCTCCCTGTTGGACATGATACTATGATGTTGGAAAACGACTTGAATCTTATATAATAAAAGTCCAACGTGTACATACTTAATGCCTTCTTTTACAACTTTTAAGACTTAGGCCACTCTTGTTTTCTGTGTCAATCTTCATGTATTTTGTGTATAAGCTCTTATATAAATGCTGTTCGCAGTGTTAGTATTGGGTAGCGTAGGCACGGTATTAGTTGACCTACAATACCTCCTGTCCCCATTTTAGACCGAGGTACCCACTATCTACATTTTGGGTTTCATGCATTATTTACCGTCTGAAATTTCTCCCTCGTAGGTAATTCAAATAGAATTTTGTCCTCTGTTCGAATCATCCACCTTGTGGCATTGGAAAGGAAAAGTCAAGTTAATAGGTATATTTTTGGTTGTGATATAGTCATACACTCATCTACAACCCCTAATTATTAGGCCTAGAAACTAACTCTTGTTCAGTTTAAATGCAACGATCACGTTTCCACATCCATTGCAGTTCTCCACTCATCAGCATTCACTGCATTGACTGCTTCAGTGTCG
The DNA here is from genome assembly GCA_903798325.1 of Fraxinus xanthoxyloides. Taxonomy (NCBI): domain Eukaryota; kingdom Viridiplantae; phylum Streptophyta; class Magnoliopsida; order Lamiales; family Oleaceae; genus Fraxinus; species Fraxinus xanthoxyloides. Next base: position 808 of record CAIGRL010127149.1, on the reverse strand, counting down.
TAAATAGTCACTTCTTGATGCCTGTAATGTAGCTCTACCTCAACTCCAGACTATTCCTACAATTTGGCCTAGAAGTGGCTGCGACAAATTCCCTTTTCTCACTACCCATAATCTCAACAGATATTCAAGTGAGGGTCAGCTTTATTAAAAAGGAAAATGTCATTTGTTCACTCTTTTGTTGACATTAAGTGTTGATTAGATGAAAAAACTGTCCAATGGTGTGTTGCCACGCGACGTGACAAAGCCGCAAAGTGTAAAGGATGATGTATGTGTAGCATGATTGTATTAAAAATAGCATCTCTAAGTAGTATTGAGATTTTAAAAGTCTAGAGATCCCCTTTTCCATATTCTATAGCCTTTCGATTATCCACTTCACACATTTAGGTTCAAGTCCTCTGAAAATCGTGTGTGCGTAAGTTGCACAACCAAATACTTCGAGACAAGACAGATTTGGTGGCCTGCCAGCCCAGTTTTCGTCAAGTATCAAGAAGTTTCTGGTAGAATTAGGTGGTCTGTTTATTTATAGGGATAATTTAGAGATAAGGTTTAAAATTTCAAATTTCAGATTTTTTAAGGTTTAAAATTTTAAATCTTAGATTTTTTATAATTTTATTTATAAATTAATTAATTAAATATATATTTTATTAATTAAATATATTAAGGTCACAATTCTATATAATTTGGTCACAAATCACAAATTTTACATGTCACAAATTATTTTACGGTCACAATTCAAAAATTTTATAGGTCACAAATTGTTCATCGATCACAAATAAAAATTGAAACATCACAAATTATTTTACGGTCA
>CAIGRL010127113.1:0-10292 GCA_903798325.1 Fraxinus xanthoxyloides | reverse complement strand
ACACGGGTTGGATTGGGTTAAATTTTGATCAAACCATCATGTTGGGTTGGGTTTGGGTTAAGGCAAAAACCGACCCAACCCATGCCCACCCCTAGAGACGAGTCTAATTAATTAAAGAACTAAACAACCCTTTTAACACTTACGATAAAAGTTGAAATAAAAAAAGATATGTTGCTGGTTTAAACTAAAGTGTACGGTCTCATGATCAGTTTCCTTTCTCGCATATGAGGCTACATAAATTACCCATTCTCTAGGAACTTGCTATACTAATTACAATAGGTCAAATATGACAAAAAAGAATTAGTTACAGATGTCATCCTAAAGGACATATTATCAACTAAGATTTGACAATGAAAATGACAAATTTCATAACCCCAATAAAAGAATAAATTACAAACCATTGCTTCTGCAGCAGAGTTTTTCTTTCCCTTCAACCTAATTTAGTTGCCAAAAAATGAAGCACTTCATCCTTTGATCAAAATTAGAGTCCTGACGGATCATAACTATTTGGACTGAGAAAAAGAACATAAATTGTTCCTTAAATAACTTATTGAAGAAATGAAATAACTGAATATACGAAAATATACATGCAGCTCATAACAATTATATTGCTCGGGGTCATTATTGTCTATTGATTTGAAGCTATATAGTTTTCATTATTTTCTTATATTTGTTCAACAAAAATCAGCAATATAAAAATACATTCATTAGACATTGATAATGTAACCTAAATAGAACATTGAAAGCAAATAAAGTAGAAATTCTGAGCATGCACATTTATTGTACCATGATATGCTTCCATCAAGAGGAACATAGACAATGAAGGAAAAAAGCAGTTAGTCATAGAAGACAAGATAGTACTTACAATTTTAAGTTGAAGATTGAAGAAAAACACTTTCAAATAAGATAACAGAGTCAAAATATAGAAAATATATTATTAAGCTTCAACTATAAAGTGTTGGTCAATCAGCAACACACTATCACAACCCCCATTACCCAAAGATCCATTATAAATGCAACACAGAATATCACTGCCAAGTCAATGAAAAAGATAGTAGTATATTGGTGCTCTTGTAGGAAGCAAAATTAATTTGAAATGAGAATAGAGATGCTCATATTGAGGTCTCGGGTGATAAAAGGAGGCAGATTTCTCCTGCAAAAATCCTCTGTTGTTCGTTCTCAAGTTTCACGGCAGTGGCTCCTCAGCTTCACATAAAATAGAAAAATGTATTTAAGATACAGTTCACAGTTTATGAATAATTTATCGTCTCTTTTGTTAATTAACACTAAGCTTATGCTTGAAAACTTGTTGACTACAGGAATTATACTAAAACAATTTCCAATCCCCAGTCGGAAACTTAGTTTCACCATTCCTAAATCTTTCTACATATATCGGAATGATATGAATCAACAATGTCAAGAAGAAAGAAGAAATAATGTTCTTTTCCAAACCTAGTCAAAGTAATAAGCTAATACCTCGAGTAAATCAATTAATCTCCTTCATGGCCATTGATTGGTTCCAGTCACTTCGCTCTAAGATTCTCCGCACCAAAATCAACAGATGCAGGTATGTAATTCGATTTCAAGAAAATTGTAAAGGAGACCGATTAGGCAGAGAAGGGGAAGAAAAGAGTTTTAGCAAAAGATTGATGACGATGCCAATAGACGAAATCTGTAAACAAAGATCGATTAGACTGACATGAGAAGAAAGAAAACGAAATGGAAAGGAAAAAGGAAGAAAAGGAGGAGGAAAATGGGTTGTGGGGAAGTAAGAAGGAAAAGGAAAAAAAGAAGAAGAAAAAAACAAAAGAAAAAAGAAAGAAAAGAAAAAGAAGGAAAATGAAAAATTTGTAATAAAATTTTTGTGACATTTTTACAGCATGCATTTTTTATGGTATACATTCAAGCATATTTATTATTTTATAAAAAATTATAATTTTTTTAATGGCATGCTTGAGAATTACGCCATAAATATTCAGCTTTTAATGCGTGCACAAAATATATGTCGTACAACACACATTTAAGGCATGTCGTAAATAATTAGTTTTTATGGTATACCTCATTTGCACGCCGTAAACAAATGTCATAAAAAGTTACTTTTGTTGTAGTGATTGACTGAGGATTCTGGTGAGCTTGTGAAGATGACTTGCAACATATGGAATCCAAATTTGACTAAGACTAGTAGGGACGGCTTATAAGGGTTTCTTGATGTAAAAATGGCCAACATATGATACTTACTTGGGGATGCGCATGGTGATGGGGTGGAATAAATGACAAACCTTTGAGTTTATTAGAGTTAGGGTGTAGAAAAAAATTCAAAATTGGATAAGACCTTTTTTTCTCTTCTGGAAGATGGGAAGCTTTAATTAGGGCATTGTTTTCGACGATCACTTCCTACTTAATAAGCCTATTCAAGGTGCATGCCTTTGTGTGAGGGGACATCATGTTGATTATTTCGAGTTTGGATAGAGGGCGAAAAGGGTAGGAGATGTATGGTAGTTTTTGGGAGGTCCAAATTGATTATTAAAGTGAGATTTGAACAATGTCAATTATTTCAGGAATATCAACTATGAAATTTGGGGTTTCACTTTTGGATCACAACTGTAGATTTTATTTGTGGAGGATCAAGATGCGAGTAGTTTTCGCAACAATGACTACGAGGAAAAGTAATGCAAGGATCACAAAGTCATATCACATATACATCTTCATCTTTCTAATCAAATTTTTCAAGATGTGGTAAAAGAGAAAAGTGCTGCTGGATTTTTGTTGAAATTAAAGCAACTTTATATGACAAAGAGCTTGACCAGTAATTTACACTGGAAGAGCTTGTTTTCTCATCACTTGATAGAAGATGGATCTTTGAAAAATCAATTATCGGTGTTCAAGACAATCGTCATTGATTTGGAGACCCTAGAAGTCAAGCACGATGAAGAGGGTTTATAGTTGATATTGTTATGTTCCTTGTCGCCTATGACTTTTAGATGTACTATTCTCTATGATTGGGATACTCGCACTATTGACGAGGTATATAATGCGTTTTATTCTAAGGAGAAGATGAAACATCTGCTTGTCGATTTTGAAGCCCATTCAGATGGTCTTATTATTCGTGAGAGGAAGACGAGTGGTTATGGAAGGGACATAGCCAAAAATAACAATAGTGATAAAGTGTGTTAGTATTGCAACAACAAATGGCTCATGAAGATGGATTACTATGAGTGGCAAAATAATTTGCTACTACAGATCAGAAGGAATAACCACAAGTTTCGATAACAATCTTGTAGACGAAGATAATGATAAAGATCTTTTGACAATTACTGATGATGACTCTAAACTGACGAGGATTGGATACTTGATTCGACTTACACTATTCATGTGCATTCAAACCGAGATTTGTTTTCTTCATTTGATACAATTACAAGGAGTTCTGTGATGATGGGAAACAATGAGCCTTGTAAAATAGCTGGGATTGGTACTGTCAAAATCAAGATATTTGTAGGGATAGTTAGAACAGTTGGCCAGGTTCGACATGTTCCAGGTATAAAAAGGAATTTAATCTTTTTTAGTACTCTTGATTAAAAAAGGTACAAGTATACCAGTGGAGATGGAGTTCAGAAAGTTAGCAATGGTGTCCAGGTTGTGTTAAGGAGACGGAGAAGGTCTCGATTATACATGTTAAAAGGTTCGACGGTCACTGTGGATACAGTGCATCTTATGGTTCAATAAGCAATAATTCAGGTAGATTTGGTTGTGATCGGATTATTCGTATTGATTCAAATAATAATATTAGGAATCTTCATATAACTCAGGTGGAGCTAGTTATGATCTTGTTGATCATTTGCTCGTGATTATTTGAGAAGGCTTGACAACTTAGGTAGATTGGAAGTGCTCATGGTGATTTGAACAAGTTTGGTGACTTAATTGGAGTTGGAAGTGAACGGGATGATTCAAGCAATGTTGGCGTGCAAAATAGTCCTAGTGGGAAGTAGGATTTGGATTTAGTTTATAGTTGTTGAATATGCCCTATAAGGGTATGGTGTAACCTGAACAGGTATGGTAGAAAAGTTTGAGAATGATTTGAAAAGTGAAGACTTAATTCCTTGCTATGGAATATGTGTCAATGTGATGTATGGATAGTCAGCCATTTGGCTCTGGACCTTCTCTTCGTCGTGGTAGTAATCTCCTTGTGAGGGGTCGTGGAATGCATTTCCTTCGACAGCACATGGAGGGACTAGGTATCCTCCTTGGTTCTCCATTCTCCTTACCAATTCAAACTGATAAATATAGACTAAGCAAGAGGATTTCTTGAGAGTATTTTTCTTAGGTGTCTTCTTGTATATTAGAATCAATATTCCAAATATCATCCAAAACCCCATTTACCATTTATAAAGACAACCTATGTATAGTGTTCTGGCCGATGTGGTATGGTCATAACCTTCTCTACAAATATCTGATTGAGGGGAAATAAAGAGATGATGAAATATTTATCTCTAAAAAAGGATATACAAAAGAAATTCTTAAAAGGTTTAAAATGACGAATTGCAAACCAGTGAGCACCCTCGTAGAATGTGGAGTTAAATTGTCTAAACAAAGAGATTGAGAAAAGACTTTACACCAATTGTTTATAGTATTGTCCTAGCTGATAATTACTAAAAAACTATTCAGCTAAAAATTATCTCCAATGTTCTTAATAAGATATAATAATCATTCTGGTCTAAAGTCATGCAATATAATAATTATCAGGTTAGCTTCATTATTGTAAGTAACAATCACACAAACCTACTATAAATAATCTTTTGCAAATGAAATAGTGACGGTATAAAGATGATTATTGATGGGGGTAGTTGTACCAATGTGGCTAGTACTATACTTGTTGAGAAATTGGGATTAACTATGCTAAAACATTATATGCCTTACAAATTTCAATGGTTGAATGAATGTGGAGAGGCTAAGGTGAGTAGACGAGTGTTGGTGAGTTTTTCAATTGGGAAGTATCATGATGAAATGATATGTGATGTAGTTCCTATGCATGCAGTTCATATTTCGTTAGGGAAGTCATGTCAATATGATAGGAAGGTAATTCATAATGGGCACAAAAACAGGTTCAGCTTTACTAAGGATGGAAAATCTATTACTCTTGTGCCGTTGACACTGCAACAAGTGTATGGAAATCAAATCAAATTGAAAAATGAGGAAGAAAAAAGTTTGAGAGAAAAAGGGAGTGAGACTGATTTCACAAGAAGAGAGCAAAAGAAAAATAGTGAGGTGACTAATTTGAGACAAATAGTAAAGCAACGGGTGAATAGAGATAAAAAGTCCTGTGAGGATAGAGAAGAGTCAAAAGTAAATTTCTTTGTAAAGGTAAGTGAGTTGAAGAGGGCGGCAGTTGAGAACCAACTAATGATCTTATTGGTTTATAAGGAGTCACTCCTCAATCTTGAAGAATCAAACACACCCCTCCCTAATTTGGATACTTCTTTATTACAGGAATTTGATGGCATGTTCCCGGAGGATATGCCTAGTGGGCTATCACTCATTCGAGGTATTGAACATCAAATTGATTTCGTACTTAAATTTGTTATTCCAAGAAGGTCGGCTTATGGAGTAATCCCTAGAAGACTAAAGAACTTCACAGACAAGTAGAAGAATTGATCAGCAAGTGATATGTGAGGAAGAATATGAGTCAATGTGCAATGACAGCGCTAATTGTGCCAAAGAAAGATGGAACATGGAAGATGTGTATTGACTGTACGGCCATCAACAATATAACAATAAAGTATCGTTATCATATTCTTAGGTTAGATAATATGTTAGATGAATTACATAGATCATGCATATTTAGTAAAATTGATCTTAAAAATAGTTATCGTCATATTGGGATGAGGGAAGTAGATGAATGAAAAATCGCTTTTAAAACTAAACGTGGATTGTATGAGTGGTTAGTTGTGCCATTTAGATTACTAATGCACCTAGCACATTTATTATCTTAATGAATCATGTTTTACGTGCATTATAGGTAAATTCGTAGTAGTTTACTTTGATGAGATCTTGGTATATAGTAAGAATCTAAATGAACATATAGGGCATTTAAGATGTGTGCTTGTGATCTTAAGGTAAGAACAAATTTACGCTAGCTTCAAAAAGTGCACATTTTGCATGGACAAAATTGTTTTTCTTGGTAATGTCGTTAGTGCAAAGGTTATTGAAGTGGATGTGGATGTGGAGAAAATCAAATCCATCAAGGAATTGTCAACACCTAAAAGCATATCTAAGGTAAGAAGTTTTCATGGGTTAGCTAGTTTTTATAGGCATTTTGTTAAAAAATTTAGCACACTTGCCACACAACTCACGAAAATTATAAAGAAGAGTGTAGGATTTCATTGAGACGTCGAACAAGAACATGCTTTTAATATTATTAAGGATATATTGTGTATTGCACCGATTTTATAACTACCTAACTTTAACAATACTTTTGAGATTGAATGTGATACCTCGGGATTAGGTATTGGAGCTGTCTTAATGCATGATTGAAGGTCAATAGCTTACTTTAGTATAAAGTTAAGTGGACCAGCTCTCAACTATCCTACATATGATAAGGAATTGTATGCACTTTTTCGAGTTTTGGAGACATGACAGCACTACCTATGATCAAAGGAATTCGTGATTCACATTGATCATGAGTCCTTGAAGCATTTAAGGGGTTAATGTAATCTAAACAAGATATATGTAATGTGGATGGAGTTCATTGAGACATTTCCATATATTATTCGATACAAAGTAAAGAAAATGTGGTAGCTAATGCTTTATCATTGAGGTACGTACTTCTAACTACTTAAGATGTCAAATTGTCAGGATTTAAATATGTTAAGGACATGTATGCTAATGATCCAAATTTTTCCAATTTATATGAATCATATGAAAAAGGCTAAATCTAAGGGTTTACCTCAGGGTTTATATACGAAATTACCTATTCCTAGTGAACCTTGGGTTGATATGTCTATGAATTTTATGTTGAGTTTACCTAGAACTAATAAAGGAAAAGATTGTATATTTGTGGTGGTAGATAGATTTAGTAAGATGACACNGAGGTACGTACTTCTAACTACTTAAGATGTCAAATTGTCAGGATTTAAATATGTTAAGGACATGTATGCTAATGATCCAAATTTTTCCAATTTATATGAATCATATGAAAAAGGCTAAATCTAAGGGTTTACCTCAGGGTTTATATACGAAATTACCTATTCCTAGTGAACCTTGGGTTGATATGTCTATGAATTTTATGTTGAGTTTACCTAGAACTAATAAAGGAAAAGATTGTATATTTGTGGTGGTAGATAGATTTAGTAAGATGACAATTTTATTCCATGTCATAAAACTGATGATGCCACAAATATTGTAAATTTATTCTTTAAAGAAGTGGTGTGCTTACATGGAACTTCTAGAAGCATTGTATCGGATTAAGATGTCAAATTCCTTAGTCACTTTGAGAGGATTTTGTGGAATAAGTTAGGAATCAAACTATTGTTTTCTACTACTTTTCACTCACAAACAGATGGGCAACCTGAGGTAGTTAATAGGATTATAATACAACTGTTACGCACCCCTGTTTGACCCACATTATTTTTTCATTATCATTTTTCTACTCATTTTCAACCACACATTTTTCAATAAAATAATATTTTATATCACTTCAACAACTTTTCCTTCATTTTCAACCACATATTCTTCATTACATCACTTCAAAAAAATGCATTCTTTCATTTTAATATACACCAAACACACACTTAATAAGAACTTGAAGAGTTGAGAGGAGTGTTAACCATTAATCGAATTTGCATATAATATGGTCGCACATTCTACTACTTCTACTCACTTTTTGAAATTATATATGATTTTAATCCACTAACACATTTGGATTTAATTCTTTTACCTGTGAATTAAAGGGGTAGCTTTGATGAAAAGAAGAAAGCCGACTTGGTGAAATCACTCAATGAAAAGGTAAAGTTGCAAATTGAGAAGAAAAATGAGTATTATATTGCTTAAGCAAATAAGGGGTGAAAGCGCATTACATTTCAACCATGAGGTTGGATTTGGGTACACTTAAGGAAAGAACACTTTCCAGATCAAAAGAAGTCAAAGTTGCAATAGGTGGGTGATGGACCATTTCAAATGCTTGAAAAGATCAATGACAATGCCTATAAGTTGGACCTTACAGGTGAATATAATGTTTTGGCTACCTTTAATATCTCTGATCCAAACAAATTTGAGGTCGAATCATTTCAAAAAGGGAGAGGGTGATGTGATCCATGATACGAAAACAAGTACGGGCAAGGATCCATTGATTGTTGAAAAATGACATATGACTAGGTCGCGAGCGAAGTTGGTCAAAGAAGTAACAGGACTATTTGCTCAGTGACCACGTCAAGTAAAAGGAAAAGTTTCATTTTGGTCATGTGAGATGATACGAGGTGGATCAACTTGATTCAAGTAATGGATAGAGTAGCTGGACGGAACAACAGTAGTGACTGCATAGTTGCTGCATGCCCCTTTACCGAGGCCACAAAGGATAACCCAGTTGATCTATGCGATTGCATATACTTACACTATACGACCGCATAGTGTATTTTCCGACGGCGAATTTTTCAAATTTCGCGCAATCTTCTATTTTAGTTAAAACTCGATTTTGTGATATCTTTTGTTATTTTTTGAAATTAATTATGTTTTTACTAGAGTTTTAGGGATTCTATATAAATAGGGCTATTATTTTCATTGTAAAATACACAATTATTGAAAGAGTTATTTCACGGAGTCAACATATTATAGATGATTGTGTTGGTTCTTTGGTTCAATATTTTTGAATCAAGTTTGAACATTAATTTTTGGCTTTCTTGGGTTTGAATCAATATTGTGTAGATTTCATAGTTACTATTGTTACGTGTGTTCACATTAATTCAAGTATACTACAAGACTTCAATAGAAAAATAACATCGTAAAGCTTCATTCTATAATCTTTATTAAATGATAAGTATTAAAAAATCATTATTCGTCTATAAGAAAATAATTTCAGTAATCATTTTAAGTTAAATCTACAATATTTACATAATAATGTACAAAATACGAAATCAAGATCATTTTTTTTTTTAACATTGTATCAAAAACATTTATGCAATAAGAGAAAATGAATTGAAATATCTTGACGTAGAAAAAAAAGAATAACAATTAAAATAGCAAATTAGACTAAGTAATCCACAATATTTAGAAGGGTGGATATATTGTCACCACAATTTTTATTTGATACACTACATTTTAATTGCGGTTAAACTCTTCAATCTTTGTTTATTGTAGTAATTATTTGCTTAACTTTATTCCGTTGAGCCCTTATCTTTAACAATCCATTAATTAGTATGCGTCGTCCTTGATGATGATTTATATCAAAATATTTTATTTTCATATTTTGAAATGAGGGAAAAATAATTTTTCACACTTTTATTTATTTATTTTTAAAAAATATAATGGAAAAATATGTTATTTCACGCCATTTCAACGGACTTTTGAACATAAAATTATTATCAAATACAAGATGTGTTAAGTAATGGAAAGTTTGAGTATAAAAATGACATGAAAAATCGTTATGAACATAAATGTTATAACAAAGATTAATAACTTTAAGTGCAATTAAAATGTGGTGTAAAAAATAAAAATTGTGGTGTGAATATTTAGAAAGTGAGGATTGATGAGAAACTTTTGAGAGACAATTAATTTTGTATAATTCCTAATTCATCCTTGAATTATTATTAGAATTTTAAAAGTTTTATAACCTACTTTTCAATTATTATTTGAATTTATAACACAATGTGTGAGAGTTTTGAATGTGAATGATTGTTTATGTATCCTTTTATTTTTTTTAAATTAGCTAAGTACAGTGCGTAGTTTAAAACTTGAAATGACATATTTTATTAAGCCGGTTAATATTTATGTATAGAATTCATTAGAAAACCTATTACTTGTATAGTTCATTTTTTTCAAACCTAACATTATATAATGAAATCTTCATTTTTGGTTTGGTTTAGTTATTAATATAATTCAACTTAATACTTTAGTAAATTATGTTTTTTATGGTTTATAAACGTATTAAATTTTTTTATAACTACTTTAATTGTTCAATTGAATATAATTTTTTAATTGTTCTAATGTTAAATAAATTAAGCTCTTGTTTGAGCACCATTTTATCAAGAACTTGTTCTTCTCAAACTCATTTTCAATTTATTGTTTTGAAGGTCCATTTTAAAATT
>CAIGRL010127102.1:0-18756 GCA_903798325.1 Fraxinus xanthoxyloides | reverse complement strand
AATTCGAGTGAGATTGTCATGGCGGAAAAGTAGATATGGTCCGGTTTTCCCTTGTTCCCCGCTTCCTTTGCCTGAACAAGATTTGTGGTTCTCTTTGCTTCTTCTGGTCTAAGTGGAATATCAATCCACTTGTTGGCCTCATTTTGTAGGTGGTCATCCGTTCAGTCTGAAATTCCATCTCTTAATTTGTTGGGCTTTTACCCTAGGACTCTCTAAATGCCTATTTATTAGGTTTATGATTTCATTTTGGTTAAGTTCCTATATCAATCTATACCCCATTTTCATTCATTCAAGACTTTACCCTAGAAGATCACCTGTATTTCATGGTTCTACCATTTTGTTTTTATGGACTTGAAACGTCTTTGTTATATCAAATTTCTTTTTACTTAATAATCACAAGTCAACCACCACTAACCTATATTGTAAAGTTAGGTTCTCACCAAAAATAACTAGACAATTCTCAAGACAATAACCTATTCACCCCCGAGCATGCTTGGATGAATCTATTTGACAATTTTTTTCCCACTCAACCATTAACATACTTGCCAAGTATTAGTAAAATTTTCATTCTTATTGAATTTGGGTTTTATTAAAATTAAGCTAATAATTATGAAATAGCAAACATACAGTAACTTCTAAAAAATTTAAAAAGGAAAAAAAATCCAATAAGTTAATTATATGGAAATATTTAATATAAGTTAGTAAGCTTAATTCTAGATATAATATATGTGAGCATTAATATTTTGCTTCTCTTCATAGTAAAACAAAAGGACAAAAAATTAAATGTTAATTTATGTATATAGCATGACATAATCTTATATATTAGTTGTGCTTAATAATGCAAGAAAATGTCTTAGGTTTGATGGTAATATACCTAAAATTTTAACACTAATCCCCATTCAAATCTTGAAACTGTATGTGGCTTTTTTTCCCCTCAAGTTACTTCTCATGGCACCTCCAAAAGGAATCAAAGCACCTAAGTGTGACCCGATAAGGTCATACAAACAGATCAAGACACCATGGATGACAAGACTGGTCAAGTTAACCAAGTCACAATTTTTTGCCCTGATTTGCCAATTTGCTATGGACCTTATGAGACCCCTTTGCCCACTTTTAATTGTTATTCACTGGGTCAGGCTTTGAAGAGCGTACCAATAATCACCAAATCATAAGTCAACCCAAAGTCCAAATAGTTATAGAAATTTTGTTTCATCTTCAAAGCCATAATATACACGTACTCTTTCATGTTCCAAGTCACATTTCCAAATCACAAGTCATCCCAAAGTCCAAATAGTGTTAAAATTTTTGTTTCATCTTCAAAGCCATAAATTATATGTACTCTTTCAATGTTCCAATTCACATTTCCCAATATGACCATCTAAATCTCATGCAGCAAAAATATGATCTTGACTAGTAGTTGTCAGAATAATCTCATTCATGTTCCAAAATCATTTCTTCAGTCTGTTCGACTTCCATAACCTCATACTTTTAAACCCAATTAATTATTAATATTCCTACACCATTTCGGCTCTCTTCCTTACGATACTTTTAAACATTTTCTCCGCGATAGAGTGAAGATTAAAAATAATGCAATAAAACTTCGAAGTTAAAGGATTAATGCAGGAATATTACTTCCAAGTTCCAACAGATCAACTTTATACCCCCACTTCTTCTAAGAATGACCAAGTCCAATGACATGAACTATAACTCTTACACTACTTATTCTTCATACAAGTGGCAAGTTCTTTGTTGACATGGCTTACCAGCAATTTATGATTAGATATTTTTCCAACAAGTTTATTATCATATAATCTAATCGTGTCAATCCTACACTTACACAAACCAATGGGTATCCCTTTCTTAATTCATGCCATTTATTGAGGGAGGGGTGCTTATATATCTTAAATATGCTCTTCCTTGCCATTATTCCAACTATCTTTTACCGTTAAAGGGTTATTAAAAAGGGTTATTATTTTTGAAGAGAAATAACAAACTGGATATTGAAATAGCTAAAATACAGGCTGGATTCTTTATTTATAGAAACACTCCAAAAAAAATAATAATAATAATAAAATAGCCTAATTAGACCAAAGAGAACCCGGGGCGCAATCTCTATTGCTTCTACTGTAGTATACTATATAACAACAGAGATTAGAAGTGAACATCATTTGAGGCCTGAAAAACGATGATGAATAAATAATCATATGCTCACAGAAAAAGAAGAAAAGAATCCAGTTTAGACATGTCCACAAGCATAAGACTACATACTAATTCAGTAAACCAAAAAGGCAACAAGTAAATTGATATACCTTGAGTTTTTTGTTATTTTTAGTCTCTGTATACATTTGAATTTCAATTGCATATACTTCAAGCAATTGTGTCCCTTTCTTCTGATCATCTGTACCGTCTTCTTTTTGACAAGATTTGTGGAGCTCCTTCAAAATCTAATTAAATACAGTGATTCATATTCATTATCCAAGGATAAAATTGGTGAGTTATTAATAAAAGAAAACAACCTTGTTCATCCGTCCATATTCACCCATATCGAACCATATCTTGCAAAGCTTCAGATTTGTTTTGAACCACAGTCTCTGCAGAGAAAGGTCAATCAGGTCTTTGAGAAGAAAAACACATTAGTTCCAATATAAGATTAAGTTCTGACCTCGTTCTTTGCCTCTTCAAGTGCCTTTAAAGTGGTCTGGTAAAACTCTTTCAAGAGGTTAAAGTTCTGACCAGCTGATCCAGAAATGAAATCCATTATATTGTTGATGCACTTCTCACTGTAATTTCTAGTCACTGCTGATTTGATGTAAGTTAACATATCTCTATAAGCATCCATCATTTCTTTGTACTTCCCTAGCTTATAGTAGAGCTTAACAGTTTGCTTTAAAGCTTTGAATCCCCTGAAAACGGAAACAACAGAAGTGTTCAATAACGCCAAAACTAATAAGAAACGCACTAGTTACAAAGACATGGAGATGCGCGAGCAACTTAAACTGAAGTGACGAAAACGGCCTATCAATCAGTTAAGATCCGTACTCAGTAGATCACCCAACTTTTGGTGGAGAAACCCATCAATTCTTAACAGAGTGAGATACAGATTGCAGCTATTATCTTTAATATTTGAGGAGGGAAAAATATTTTCTTTGTAGCATGCACTTCAGATAAAAGAGGTTAGACACATGCATATATCTCTGATGGTTCTTAAAGACGTGAATTACTAGTATCTAATTACTTTCATCATGAACAAAATATAAATGCAATTAATGAATGGTTTCATGTAACTGCTGCTAAGTTCTGTACACCTGAACACATCCAATTCCAACAATATTCATTAGGTGCAGACATAATACTAAGTCTAGCAGTAGTTTGTCGTTCTAAAACCTTTCATCCGTACCTCCACCGTGTATGTTAATTCATTTTGATACACAACATCGCTTTAAATGATAAACTATGACGTTTATCACATTTAGTATACGATCTATAAAACTACGATGACTAGACATTTGTGACTGTCCTTTCTACTATAATTTTTATGAACAAGAGAACATTATTAATAAGGAAAATTTGTGAGATATAAATACATCTTAATCTGAATTGGGAAGTATCGACACTAAGTAAGAGTCATGTTCAAAACTCAATTTCCTTCCCTTAATTGGGAAGTATCGACACTTAATCTGAATGGGCCACAAAGCTGTTTGCCAAAAAAACTATCTTTCTTTGGACCAAAAGACCATATCTGAAGGACGAATCTATATGCTTCTTTGGACCAAAATACTCTATCTGAAGGACGAATCTATATTAACCAACACAGCTTTATAAAATGTGCACTTACAAGATATAAGACCAGTAGCCTTTACAGTGGATAAAAAAATAAAACTAGACAATTATGTCAATTATGATTAACGGTAAATAGTCCCAAATTTAACTGTTTCAACTATTTCCTAAAATACCTATCTGCAAAAGCCCATTTTTTCATCCATAATTACAAGCATCCAAATCTTTGCTGAACTAGTAATACGTCGTCAGGAAAACATTAAATTCTGAGAGAACTCACCACTCAGCCTTGTCAGGTTCCATCCGCACAACTTCTGCAAAACCCTCAAGTGCAGCTTCTGGATCTGTTTCAACCAAGCCTGCAAACAAAAAAACATATCAGAGAAGATAAATTCACGGTCAAATGACAGAATCAGCTAACACAACAAAATCAATTCAAAAATCTTTTCAAGGGAGGCTCAGAAAAATTTCTCAAGTTCTACAACTTAAAACCAAAATTGTGAATGTGGAAGGACACGGAGAGAAATCCTCTTTAAGATTGATAAAATTACTCAAAATAGTTTAACCTGTTTTGCCTGATCATACTTCACTCCTTCATTTAAAGATTTTCAACAAACAGAGACGCACATATCTATCGTCTGCATACATACATATACTACCCATACAACCTCCGCGAATTAATAACAACAAAAAAGGCCAAGGGTTTACGGAACTCAAATGTGAAGTTTATTTATACAAATATAAGAGAGATGAAATACAAATAAAATCATCAATAATTAAATAACTAAACCCAAGAAATTATTTGAATTAGAAAATCATTGTGGGGAAAATTGATATAAACCTTTGGAGTTGTAATACTGATTCTCAATATCGACGTCTTGTTCCTCGGGCTCCTCGTCTGAATACTCGAAACCATAATCCTCCATATCTGCATCTGCGCCCACACATACAATTTTTATCAAAAAAAATCATTAGGGAAACTCAAGAAAAAAAGTTAAAATAAAAAAATATACACACATATTCATATATAGAGAGAGGAAGCATTACCAGAACCCATGGCTGATTTGAGTGGAGTGTGATTCGATTTGTGCAGAAAGAAAAATGAAGATGGGAGATTTGATTTATAAGGGAAGATTAGTGTTGCTGAAAAGAGTCGAGGTTCCAGTGCAAATGTACGATCGAGGAGCTTTAAAACATTTTAAAATTAACTTTATTTATTTTATTATTATTATTATTATTTTCATTTTAAGAGATTACCATCAATGATAGTGAAACATGGACTAAGAAATTGAGAAATTGATTATTAATTATATAATAATAATAAAGTATCAAATAACTTATTTTTCTAAAAAGTAATTGGATGCTAGTTGGGCCACAATTTGAATGGTACCGTTGGGCCACAATACTTCAAGGAGAGGCATGGTTTGGGCCCAATTTAAAGTGAACAGAAACATTTTTTTCTGCTCATCGTGAACAGTAATTTCGTTCACTTCAAGTCTTCAACGGTAAATTTCAATTTAAGGATGCTTTTGATTGCCAACATTCTGTATGAAAAGTATTTTTCCACTCATTTTTTTTTTAAAAATTTTTTGCCGTTTGATTGATATTTTTTCTCATGAAAAATATTTTCCTATTTTTGATTGCGTGATCATATTTTTCTTGAAAACGAAAATATTTTTTTTGGGGGAGTATATTTTTATTTTTCAAGCAATTCACCTCATTTCTCATCTACCTACCAATAAAAGATGGACAAGTATTACATTTTCTAGATTGTAAATTAAACCAATTAAACGCGTTTAATTAATAATTTGCATAAAAATATGTTTTAGATAATTCAATTGCCTAGAACTTATTATTTTTTCATTCAAATTTCATACTTACAATCAGACACATCATAAATTAATTTAATAAAATTCACGTAAAATATTGGCTTCTTTTCATTATCTCTCCAAACAACCTTTTGTATGACCCTCTTTTTCTACATTTTTATGGGAAACGAAGTATCTATCCATTAAAGCACGAGGAAAAGTTCTTATATTAGAGGGTGTTTGACATAGATTAAAATCAGATTTTAAGTGGATTGTGATAGAAGTTTTTGAAATGTGTGGTTGAAAAGATGTGGGACCATGAAAAATGTGGTTGATATTGATTATTTGACTTTGACTTAAATTAAAATCTGACCCAAAAATACCCTTAGATTAAAACGAATCATTTAATTTATAATTCATTGACAAAAGAATTATACGAATTATATTATGTCTTGATTATATTCTTATCATATTCGCTAACAATACCATTTTTTCCTCAAAAAATTACAAATAAAAATAAACGCTACCTTGATTTGATTCCAACAAATAGTTATGGTAAACAGGGCAAAAATCGTGAACTCCCATGTGATACCACTAATTCATGTGTTGATAGTTAGGGATCGCGGTCTATTTTTGGAGAAGTATGGGGACCAATTTGAACATTCTCAACACTTTGGGTGATCAAATTTGAAGGGTTTAGAAGATGAAGGATCAATCTAGAAACAATTTGAAGTGGTATGACCTAATTGTGATGATTTAAAGTAGGATGGACCAAAAGTGTAAGAAAATTGAGCTAAGGACCAAATATGGATTGAAACACAAACTATTCTATATTGGAGCTATCGACTGTTCCAACTGCTACTTGAATTGGTTTATCCTAACACCTGGAATTCTATGGAATTAGGCATAAAGATTTGGCAAGAGAGCTTAGGCCTTAGGAAGAGAAGAAAGTCCAACTTTCATTGGATCTCTATTAGTAGATCAAGTGGCTTTCTCGGAAAAAATTAAATGAGAATATCGAAGAAGCAGCATGTCGCAGGCCAACCATGAGAAAGACGTATCGCTGTATCCCTAGTGAGCAATATCGGTAAAGTGATCACATCATGAGTATCAGGAGTCTCTTTCAAAGAGGTTTCGTATTGAAGACTCAAAATCTCTCCAATTGGTTATACCCTTAATACCACTAAGGTGGGAAGAAGTGGGAAGAGGAAACGAACTACCACTAGACCTCATTATGGAAGCTTTGGTATCAAAGTGTGGATTTCATGTAGTCAAAAAAGAAAGGATCGTGTTATATCCAAAACGTACTAAATGTAGTAAATATCGTAGGAAGATGTACTAAGAGTTGAAAATCAGATAGTACACAACTTAATTTTGGATGATATGTCACTAAAAACCCATTTCGATACAAGATAAGGCGCACATATTAAAGAAAAAAAGTATTCCTTCTTTCTCCCTTGGGGAGAGAAAATGCTTGAGTCTACCCATTATGATAGGACCCCATAAAAGAACGAGAGCTAATAAGAGGTTCCATATTGTCAAGACAAAGGGCACACTTCTGTATGTGATCGTAGTAAATTGGGGACCAAAACACACGAATTTGATAGATAAAGACTGAGATTTATTTTCGAGTCATCTAGGTCGCAAGTAGGTGCATCCTAGTTGATAGACTCAAACACTTGAGTGCTTACAAAATGACATTTCTGCATAGGCTAGCTAGAGTACCGTCAAGGAGCGACCCTTATTTCTCCTTTTTCGAGTGTGGCTTGGAAACCTAATTTATTTTTTATTTTTGGATGGGGTTGGCTTTCTCAAACTCCTTTTTGGCCTTTTTGAAGACCTATATTAATTAGAAAATCCTCGTAGTGTTTGGGGAGACAACTCATAACATATCGTATGCAATTTTGCAAGAAGAGATAAAGTTCTTGGTGCAAGATATTGATATTTTCCTTTTTATTTTTCAACACTCGATTATGTATACTAAGTCTTTCATATGCTTTTCTTTAATTGTGATGAGTAGATAAATCTTCTAATCAAAAGGTGTCAAACTGAAGAGTCTAACATGGCTCGCCCGGGATTGGCCTAATAAAAGTGGCTCATGAATCGACTTGTAGGTAGTTCACAAACCTGTATATGTAAATTTCGATCTGTGCCGATTAAATGGTTGACCGTCAGGCCCATTAATATTAAAAAATAAAAAAATGAAATTTTTAAAAACTCATTATCAAGTATCAACCACACATTCTCATTAAAAACTAATTTTTAAAAAATCATTTTCAACCACGCATTATTCAAAAAAATCACTATTTTAAAATACATTTTTTCCAAAATTACATTTTAATGGAGTCCAGACAAAATAGCCTAACAGCTTTTCTTTGAAGGCTGATGGACAAGTCAAATTGGTCCATCTGTGTTGTACAGATACAAAAGTAGATCATAATGCCATTATTATTTGAAATACAAACCAGAGAGGGAGAAATTAGTTACAAGCAACAGAAATTCTCAAGTTATTATTGACAAACTAGCCAGTGTGAAGTAATTGTATGGAAATGAGCTCATGAACAAAAGCAAAGAGAGCCATAAATCATACTATCCTAGACACGAATTTCACCAAGTATTGTTCCACGAATTTCACCAAGTATTGTTCTTACACCATTACTCCACCCAAAAAACACGTGTATTTAAATTTAAAGGACTGGTCGACCCGACTAAGCCCGAAGCATCTCTAGCCCACGGGCCAATCCTTGGGCTTGTGTTTATTTTTATAGGTTGACTTAGGCACGACTCTCCAATCATCCTCACATGGCAAATAGATTCAAACCAGTCCGTCATTTTTCACGTAAACTAAAAAAATGTAACATGATTTTGAACTTTTGATTTCAACTCTCAAATTTTATTGTTAGTTGATGTATGTATTGATTTTACTTATTTTCTTAATGTTTGAACTACTTGATTATTAAAGTTATTATCTGTGAATGGTAACTAGCTGAGATATGAGTTATTTATTTAGATAACACTGTAAAATTCGACAATTTGATAGAAGGTGGAGATATGCATTTACTTTTATTGAGCTCCTTAGTTGAATTTCTAAACGTTTGGTTAAAGTTTATTAAAATTCACATAGAGATATATAATAAGTTGACTTTACTAGATATGATTGATTTAAATTCAAGATAACCAAATTGATTAAATTTTCGATTTCAACAGAATACAAAATTCAGAATTGAATTTGAAAAGTGGGATTAAATGGGATAACTTATGTTGTAATGATCCGAGTTTTGTGCCCGATCATTCTCTTACGCATGGTCAACTCTGGAAAAGTTTGAGCCAATTTTACTTACTACGGATTTCTATAGCATCTTCCATAATTCCTATACAAGGACGTCTATCTTGTGAGATTTGTACCATAATTCAAATCAAGTGTCTCATAAGACACGGGGTCTTGGCTTGTACAAATGAGCTCCAAGCCAGATCGACTCGGACTTTTTTCGAGTCGATTAAATGGGCTCATTTGCCACTACTATCATATCATCTATTAATAAATAAATGCATGTTTGACCCACATTAATTTATTTTATGGTTTGCTACATGATCATTTTTTTATCACACATTCACATAATAAAATATTTTACATGTATACCCAAAAAATCTTTTCCAACACATTCTTCTAAAAAAACTATTCAAAACTTATTTTTCCATATTAATGAGAATCAAACAAACGCTAATTTGTAAAGTATGATGTACATATAGTACAATAGTATATAGATGAGAAATGCTACTCATATATTCTTGTTTACCACTTGGTTTACCTAATTTATAAGTGGCAAGATTTCACATGTTGATTTGACTTCTTCTTCTTCTTTTAGTCCAATATGATGCAAAATCTTGCCACTTGTACGTTATGTAAACAAAGTGGTAAACAAGAATTTATAAGTAGCATTTCTCGTGTATAGATAGGGTCAAATCAATCATGTTATATGTAAATTATAGGTTGACTGTATACTAGACACTCTTGTAGCAGAAATTTGGACAATGATGGGTTGCGGTTAAGATAAATAGTGTAGATCTAGCCATATCAAAGGAGGTAAATCTTAGGCTCCATTTGTTTCCTATTATTCAAAAACATTGTTTGGTACAGTAAAATTCTTCATTTTACATTCACCCAATAAAATATCGTACACACAAATCAATGAATTTACTTTAAATTTCAGCCACACATTTTTCAAAAAATATTATTTATTACTCGATTTCTTATACAATAATGAAAGACAAAAGTCACTTGAGCCCTGTTTGAACCACATTAAATTTCTCATTCTCATTTTTTTACTCATTTTCAACAGCACATTTTTTAATAAAATAATATTTTTCATCACATCAATAATTTTTCCTTCTTTTTCAATCATACATTTTCCATCAATCTACTATTCCAAAATACATTCTTCTAAAATAATTTAGAACATGGTTGCATAGAGATAACCGATAAGAGCAGTGTTGTCAGCATGCCCGTCAGCAATGTGTATATATGTAAGAGTAACATGGTTGCATAGAGATAACCGATAAGAGCAGTGTTGTGAGCATGCCCGCCATGCATTGCTGACTTAAGAACACGCAATCTCTTGTTTTCTAATGTATTATGATGGACCCACCACCGTACGCCCGCATTAAAAAATTCTTGTGATAAAAATAATCCACCAACCGACAGCAGGAGTCACCCATCTGCATTTTGTTGAATTGTCAAGAAAAAATATTTTCCAATCAGTGATAGTTTTGTATTGTATTTGAAGAAGGTAAGCGATGGACGACGGTGCATTTGCAAATTGACTGCTGCGCGTACAATGGATTGTCATAATGCTGCAACAGATAGATTCTCGAGAAAATTTTATTCTAAAATATATCGTGAAAATTGTTCAATTTTGATAAGTAGTTGTTTGTAAACGAGATCGAACAATGGCTAAAATAAAATCACTTTAATTTTAGTTTCACTCGCGTTATACGTAACAATATAATAGAGAACTGCTATTTACATCTACGATTCTTATATATCCATTCCATTCTATATCCACCCCTATTAAAATATTTAAAAATTACTATTTTTATGCAAGTCACATTCTAATATTGTCCTTATTAAATTCATTCATTTGAACACTATAAATCCACTCAAATTTTATATATTCATCACAATCTAAATACATCCCTAATAAAATTTCAAAATTTTTAAAAATTACTATATTCATCACCTATTGTATTTTAACGACAAACAATATTTGCAAAGCCAATGTCACCTGTTGTTGAGAATTTCACACCTTCTTTTGTCACGGAGCACAATCGCAATGAAAAAGCAAATCAAAAGTCAACAACATCCACAATCGCAATCGCAATCTAGAATTGTTGATTAGCCCTTGTATATCATAAACGTACATAAATTGTAGCGCACGTGGCTAATTTATGACTTCCTCGAATATGTTGCTTTGTCTTTTTTATAAAGGATAATTCTATTTGTATTGAAAATGGTGTATCGAAAATGTTGCAACCTCCCACATGAGCACGAGATCCGCGTGAATAAAAAATTCTCAAATGTGTGGTCCACACACCCTATTATGGGTGCAGGTAAAATATTAAGTAAAAAAGATGGTGTACACATAACATCGTCCTTTTCTAAATCAGCTGGTGGTGCCTTGTGAGTTTCTTTCTTTTCTCCTCTTTTCTTTAGTTATATTATTCTAAATCATATAATGATGTTATAAATACAAGTTTGTTCTGTCTGAATCTATTTGGAATTGCTGTTGGTATATCAATTGTCATGAATTAAGGAAAAGTAAGAGTTCTTTACATCATCTGTTTTTGCTTTTCCACATGTTCCCATTTTTATCTCTGTCCTTCAAAGTAGTTACCTCCCTCTATTTATCAGTTCTTTTCTCCTTTTCCTTTTTCAAGTTTTGCTCCTTGGTCCTGCTTTACTTTGCACCTTCTCTGTTGCGGTCAGTTTATGCCATGTCAAATTAGATACAGAATTGAAGCATGTAATTAATGATCAGTGCTTTTATGATTAGTTAAACACATATTCTAAAATAATATGAAAAGGTCAAAAAGAATTTTGATGAAATAAATATAAGTGGATGAATTTAAAACGACATATTTTATTTAATTTTATATATTTACATTTACATAAATTTACAAACGATTTAAAATATAATATACTTATCATTTAAAAGTGGATATATTAGGATGTGTTTGAGCCACGTTATTTTGGAAGAATATATTCTGGAATAGTAGATTGATGGAGAATGTGTGGTTGAAAAAGAAAGAAAAATTATTGACGTGATGGAAAATATTATTTTATTAAAGAATGTGTGGTTAAAAGTGAATAGAAGAATGAAAATCTTAATGTGTACCAAACATGGACTATATATTAAAACGGTGGACATAAATAGTGACATCTTTTCGAAGATTACAATGGATGGTTGATATTAAATTGCTATTTTTTTAAGGTTGCAGATCAACTTGTGATTGTTGCAATAGATTGAGGACTGAGGTTTCAAATTGCCCTTCATGATCAGACAAACTGGACCGGTGAATCTTGAATTCTATTGACACTGCTGATATGCCATTTCTTGAGTCATTTATCAAAGCCTAACCATTTTTTGATGGAGATCATAAATCTTGAATCTTGAAGTTAATACTATGACCCTTCATTCTCCTAAAAGCCACACTGCATCCTTTTTGTTCATCACTCTTAGCTTAATCAGCCTAAAGGGTAAAACTTAAAAGCGCGAGTTCAAGTACATCTTCTCTACCATCTTCTTACTTTTTTTCCCTTCATCCTTTTGATATTTCACATTCCCTTTTTAGCATATCAGAAAATTGAGTTTTCATTATCTCAAATAAGAAAATTTTCTAATGTTCTTGAATTTGGAAACGCTTTTGTGAGTTCTGAAAGAATTTGAACTGGGATTTTTGAGTTCAATTTATGTTTGGCCTGGATTACTTTGAGAGGTTGAAAACCTTCTTCTATTTTTTTTTCCTCTCATTTCGATTTAAAGAAAATTAATTAGGTTGAACTGGGGTTCCTTTTTTCTTTTTCCTTGTGTATGTTTAGCTGCTTGGTTATTCTTGTGAATTATTGCTGGATTTGTAGTCTGCAGTTGAAGGCAGTTCGATCACTCTCTCTCCCCCAACCAATTTTGTGGCCATGACGAGTAATTAGATTTTTAATAGTGGTTATTTTACTCAGTAATGTCTTTCTTCAATTGTTTATTATAGTCTAATCTGCTAGATTTATAATAATGTGGAGTTTCATAACCTACTCTTCCTCCCTCCCTCTCTCACACACACACTTTTCTATTATTCATGTATCAGTTTAGTTTATTGTGTATTATAATTCTTGATTTTTTTTTTAAATGCCTTCATATGATTCAATTTCATTGATCTTTTTTTCATTTTCATTTATGAAAGTGGAGATGGAATATATAATGAAAAAAACTCCAAGTTTCCCTTGATTATACTCATCAAAATCTGCTCTACCAACTCTCAAATGATTGAAATTTGAAAATTTAGTTCGACCTAATTTATGATTGATATAATGAGATAAGTCCGGTTTGATAAGCCATGATCCTTCATACTTTCACAATTTTCCAACAGAAGCTTATCCGAGAAATCTGTGCGCAATGCGTGTGCAGGGAAGTTTCTCTTGACTGGAGGGGTTAGGCGAACACACTGGATAAGCAAGAATGAATCAAGCCAAAATTAAGCGAAAAATAGGGAAGTATGAGGTTGGAAGAACAATTGGCGAGGGTACATTTGCGAAAGTTAAATTTGCTAGAAATTCCGAGACTGGGCAACCTGTGGCCCTCAAGATCCTTGATAAGGCTAAGGTCCTCAAGCACAAAATAGCTGAACAGGTAAGTTTTTGATTACTTGATTAAGAGGAAATCTTTGTGAACCTTGATTTGTCCCCAGAGATTAAATTAAATGAATTGAATTTGGAAGAGATTTCAGTATTTATCTGAGAATCAACATAAATGTTATTTCGCTTTACGGGCAAGAGATTTTTTTAGCATTTAAATCGTCATAAGTGTTTTTTTTTTTCCTCCATTGCATTTTCTACTTTTAACACTTCACTAGGAGCTTCTATTCTGGTCATAAAAAGTTCCTGATGTCTTGGCGTGTATTTTGACAGATAAAGCGGGAAGTAGCGACAATGAAGTTGATAAAACATCCCAATGTTGTTCGCTTGTATGAGGTTGATCTCTCTCCCTCGCCCCTCTTTGCATGTTTGTGGGGTCGGGTGCTAGGATGTCTAATAATGTTGTCTTTATTCAGGTGATGGCGAGCAAGACAAAGATATTTATTGTTTTGGAGTTTGTCACTGGGGGAGAGCTCTTTGACAAAATTGTGAGTCGGAGAAATTTTATCGCACTAATATTAGAATTTTCATAGTTTTATGAAAGTTTGCAACATAATATTGAATTCCAGTTTTAGAACGTGTTTAGCTTAGCTTAAAAAGATTACTAGGAAGGTTTAAAATGAATATCAAAAACTGAAATAAGTCACTGTCATATTAAGATAAGAGTTACTTTCAAAATAATTACCCTTTTTTACATAGAAAGAAATAGCGACTTATCCAAACCTGTTTGAAATCAAAAAGTACTTATTTTTAAGCTTAACCAGACATGCTCGGTATTCTTCATTTTTTTTTATAATGCTCTTTGTTGGATCCATGGACTGAGTGGCCAGCTGATGTTTTCAACTCTAGTTTTATTCCATCTCTCTCTGGCTGGCAACCATAATTGGCTGTAATTGTTTCTTAAATGCGGTCTCAATTGGATATGATGAATGCCACGAATTTTCTAAATTTAGGTAAATCACGGACGGATGCGAGAGGACGAAGCAAGAAAATATTTTCAGCAACTTATTAATGCCGTTGATTATTGCCATAGCCGGGGAGTCTACCACAGAGATCTAAAGGTAATTGATATCATTTTATAGTAACATATAACAAAAAATATAATGGACGGTTTATTTTCAGTTTCACAGGCAAAATGCTAAGCTCACTCATTATTCATATCTGTTTCCTTGTGTAGCCTGAAAACCTATTGTTGGATGCCTCTGGGAACCTTAAAGTTTCAGATTTTGGTTTGAGTGCTCTGTCTCAGCAAGTGAAGGTAAATATCGGATCATAGCATGTTTGGTAAGTAAGGTGCACTCTACAAAGTTATAGTAGAAAAAGAAGTTAAAATCTTGTCAATGTATTGTCCTGTGAAGGGTTTGCATAAGAAAGTAAAAATCTTCTTAGTTCTTAATATATAAAAAGTAGATAAAGTAATCTTGTCAAAAGAACTCTGTAAGTTGTCAATGACTACTCGAAAAAGACATCAATTGGAATTTGCGGATAAGCTTTACTTACAGTTTATAGATGCTTTTAGGAGATGATATTTATGCTTGGAAATTAGTAGATATTTCCAGATAACTATTTACGGGCTCAATGCTGCAACGAAAACAAATAAAGCAGGGAAAAAGAGACAAATGAATGAGGAAACAACTGATGGCAACTGCAAAATATTTATTAGCAGGGTATCTCTTTCTAGGCTGATAGGAGACAAAATTGTGTCCCACTTATTGCATAATTTGTTGCTAAGGGAAAAATGTAAATATTGACTGAAGATGGATGGATTCTTTCTATTTCTTCAAGTCAACTTCTTGTCCTTTTTGGGTCATATCTTGGGCTGATCAGAATGAAAGTGGATGTGCAGACTAAAATATAAAGGATATGGTTAAATAATCAATCAGCCATTGGTAAATAGACAGAAGTAAATTTGCTTGGACCGCAATGGAATTGAAACTCAAGGGAATTGAAAACATAGATATCGCATTTACTATAAATTATTCGATCAAATGCACGCTTTGGATGATTTTTAGTTCCACACACAAGATATTTGTTATACTTCACCTTTACTTTGCTTCAATTAGTCAGAGCAAAATAGAATTCTCACAAAATTGATCTAACAGGATGACGGTTTGCTTCATACTACCTGTGGAACTCCAAACTATGTTGCTCCTGAGGTACGATTACTAACCTATGCACTTCATTCCTGCGTACATATGCATTGCTTGTTTTTTTCACTTGTCTTGAATAATGAGATCGTTGAACCACACCTTGTCTAAAAGCTTAAGCTTTTAGAGAGGGGACACATTAATTTACATAAATTTAGTCTTCAAACAGAGATGACATTATGTGTAGGTTATAAATGACCACGGCTATGATGGGGCAATTGCGGACTTGTGGTCGTGTGGAGTCATACTCTTTGTATTGCTTGCAGGTTACTTGCCTTTCGATGATTCAAATCTCATGAACCTATACAACAAAGTGAGCTTTTTGGCTATTAAATTGCATTGATTATCAAGTTTTCTCTATTATTTCTATGGTAGCTTCATTGTTTCCTTGTGGCTTGTCCAGATCTCTTCTGCTGAATTCACTTGCCCTCCTTGGATATCCTTCAATGCAAGGAAGCTGATTACTCGAATCCTGAATCCAAATCCTATGACTGTAAGCATACCTGTTTTTCTGTGGCGATGTATGTTATCTTGTAGATAAAGAATCTAAATAATTAAATATCGACAATGTAACTTAATTTATCTAATTTAATCCATTAACAATGTTCATTTCCATTCTATATGATGACTGCATTGGAAATGGAAACGAAAGTTTTTTCCTTATAAAAATGTGGTTGGAAGAAGAAAAGAGAAGCTTAGCATCGTGTTCTGTGCGCTTCAATTTATGCTTTTTTTCACTTTTATGATTGATATGTTTGTCCAGCGCATTACAATCCCTGAAATTTTGGAGGACGAGTGGTTTAATAAAGATTATAAACCACCTGTATTTGATGAGAAAGAAGATACAAACTTGGATGATGTGGAAGCTGTATTTAAGGATTCTGAGGTGAGTGGTCATCCCCCCACCCCACCCCACCCCCCCAACAAACTAAGGTCCATATGGAGACCTAAAAATCGTGACTAGGCTAGATGGCGTTCCAACTTTTAAAATAAAGGATTCTGAGGTGAATTTGTGGAGCTTACAGAACTATATAAATTTTTTGTTGAGAACTACTCACAGACTGCACTGATTGGTTACTACAGGAATATCTTGTGACGGAGAAAAAGGAAGAGCAGCCAGCAGCCATGAATGCATTTGAGTTGATTTCTATGTCAAAAGGTCTCAACCTGGGGAATCTGTTCGAGGGAGAACAGGTTGGAATTTGTATCTTTTCTTCATAGACGTCCCTGGCTTCCCGCATTGCCTGCTAGGTCTAGTGTCCACAAGGACAAGAATGAAACAGTTTCAGATAAATGAGACAAAATATTTGGAGGCGTGTCCAAAAACTGCTGAAGACTAACTCTTATAATCTCTTTTACGGTGTTGTTTCTACTTACATAGGATGCCATGCTAACATAAGAATCATTTATGTCTAATGTTAAAGATCATTAAATAATTAAGTAGATTTCTATTTTGAGACATTTGGACAAGTTACTCTATTCTTACTTTAAGGGAAACAAGTTATTTTAGGTGTAATTCTTACCTTATTATTGAAATAACTTGCTTTTTTCAAACTTATCCCAATATATGAATTATTTATTTTAAAATTTAGTTTTTTACTTGTAAGTATATTTTTTAAGCTTAGCACGTGCTTGAAGTTTCTGGTATACCAAATAATTAAGAAAATTAGAATTTATTATGCAACTCATGCCAGTTTTACATGCATATGGATACAATGTTTTTTTTTTCTTGTCGTTTATCTTTTGTTCCCGATTCTTATTAATTGCAGGAATTTAAGAGGGAAACAAGGTTCACGTCTAGGCGCCCTGCTAATGAGATAATCAATAAAATTGAAGAAGCTGTGAAACCTCTTGGTTTTGATGTTCACAAGAAGAATTACAAGGTCCTTGATCTCTCGCATGCTTGCATAAATAGGGAATGGATACTTAGTTTTTTTTCATCTCTCTGCCTTGAATAAGAAGTGAGAGTATCATTATACTAAAACTAAATCACTTCCCGTACTTTATCACAGATGAGGCTAGAAAATATAAAAGCCGGAAGAAAGGGAAACCTTAATGTTGCCACAGAGGTATGTTACTAAGGACTCCAATCAGGTGGCTTACTCGAGTTCAATTTTACGTTTTGAAACAATTAATCTAAGATTTTGTTAATTTTATACGATCTGCTCAAATGTTTTATGCGCTTGAATCAGGTTTTCCAAGTTGCCCCTTCTTTGCATATGGTTGAGGTGAGAAAGGCAAAGGGAGATACTTTAGAGTTCCACAAGGTACCCAGTCTTCATAAAATTACGTTCAATAATTTTATTTTATTTTTATTTAGTTCTGAAATAAAAAGGGATAAAGTGGGAAATCATTTCCTACAATCTGTACTGGAGAACTTCATAGGATTGTTGACAGTTTGACCATCTAAATTGCTTGAACTTTTTGGACTGAAACTCTATTTATTTGAGCATTTCTTGCACATTCTCATTGAATTCTGCTTAGCTTCCTATTAGAGTAACAACCTAGACTGGGACGGGTAATCCAATTAATAATTGAATTCCAGAAATTTTAGCTGAATTATATATCATGGAAATACTCCAGAATTTAGAAAAAGAAAATTTAATCTTCCGGAACCTATGGAAAACTCGTCAGTGTCAAAATTTTTGAAGTACTACTACATCTACGACTTTTCTATTACAATTAAACTTCTTTGCCAGAAAGAAAATGTCATCCCCGTTGACAAATACTCACATGGGAGTGGGACCCACGTGAATAAAAAAGGCCAAAAAATATCTGTCCCCTATTGTGAGGACCATCCCTGGCAGCATAGCAGGATTGTTCCTATTATCTGTTCTTTTCCCAATTTCTTTTATAGCTTTGAATGTGTTGCTATAGTCCTTTCATACTAGGGATGACAAAAAAATTCGACAAACCTGATACCTACGGCCCCCACCCCGAATGGGACGGGGATTACCTGCTTAATTGGGTATTCGGGTTGGGAACGGAGCGGGTAATTTTGCCCCGGCCCGAGTATGGGTAATGGGTGCCCCGTCCCGTTTAATTTTTTTTTTGAAGTCAATACATTAATTTAAAATTTTCATTAGTTCTAATAGAAAATGACAACTAAAATTGTTTTACT
>CAIGRL010127043.1:0-19154 GCA_903798325.1 Fraxinus xanthoxyloides | reverse complement strand
AATAATTTATTAATTACAATAAAACAGAATAAGTAATCTAAATTGCTTTTTAAAAGAATTAATCAAATGAATCGAAACATGTGTAAATACAATTTTCTTAAAACAAATTCGCCCCATCACCGTATGTACTTGAGGTTTAGTTCAAGCGTTCGTTTCCCAGGATACAACGGAAAAGCCAGTAAAGCCTGAACACTACAAATACTACTCCAACGAACTGACCTAGTATCTGAATACTATCGCCAAGATCTTAATAGAAAATAAATTATGCATGCATGCTGGAAAAAAAATTTCTTTTTATGCAAAAAAATAATTTTCTTCATGTGTATGCAATGGAGGAAGATGGCTGAATAAATAGACTGTAATGGAGAATTAACAGTCATGAGTTATGTTATTAACCACAATTAATCGGCTGTTAATCTCTCAATTAACACATGCATAATCACATGAATTTCAGGAGTTAAAAGAATTTGAAAGGTTTTAGTAAAAATAAAATAAAGGCAAAACGTGAACCCTACTAAGGGTTAATTTTTAGTTAATACGGTCCGACATTCGTGTATGTAAGTCAAGCCCGCACACAAGTTCAAGGTCCAAAACCTATTTCGGTCCGTGATTTGTACCCCACCTGTACGCGCACGTGGAGAGAGTCTCTATACTNAAAAAATTTCTTTTTATGCAAAAAAATAATTTTCTTCATGTGTATGCAATGGAGGAAGATGGCTGAATAAATAGACTGTAATGGAGAATTAACAGTCATGAGTTATGTTATTAACCACAATTAATCGGCTGTTAATCTCTCAATTAACACATGCATAATCACATGAATTTCAGGAGTTAAAAGAATTTGAAAGGTTTTAGTAAAAATAAAATAAAGGCAAAACGTGAACCCTACTAAGGGTTAATTTTTAGTTAATACGGTCCGACATTCGTGTATGTAAGTCAAGCCCGCACACAAGTTCAAGGTCCAAAACCTATTTCGGTCCGTGATTTGTACCCCACCTGTACGCGCACGTGGAGAGAGTCTCTATACTACACATGATTACACCATTATAAAGTGCAATCATATTTAAAGTAGTCACGCCTTTATCTATTTTCCTATGTGAGATAACTTTAAATTAGTTTCTCTTCAACACAAAGCATTTTCAATACATTACTTTGAGCCCCAAATTTAATTCATCCGAATATCATTTTTGACACGTGAATATTTGATTTCGATATTCTCACGGAGGAAAATACAAATCAATCGTGATATTCCAAAATAACCAAACGAGTCTCACTCAAAATTTATGCCAACGTCAGCCACTGTATTCATTTTTTCCAACAAAATTTTCGTTCTGCACCCATACTCGATTGTAACCATCTTTCAACGAGCTAGAGGAGATTGTCTATTTGGTCACTATGCATGTGGGGTGGAAAAACCCTCTTGATTGAGTGTCAGTGAATACACCTTTTTTCTCAACTCTTAACGAATTTGTCAAATCTAGACAATGTTGAAACTACTCTTGAAGGAACATAAAGAAAAAATAACGACTAGATTGGGAGAGTCAAATCGAAAACATGATTCATCACTTTTCCTCGTGTGCATCTATGTTATTTTTTGAATATAATGTTTTTAAATTTTTAAATGAAATTAATATTCAGCTTTTTTTTCTATATACTTAAATGAAACATATATAGTGCACGCGGGGCAGTGCACACCATTAAACGGGACTGCTCGGCCCAACAAGAAGAAAAAAGTACGTAATGAGCCATAGTAAATGGGCTTATGTAATAGGCCAATTTTTTTTTACACCCCCCAGTTATAGGAATACTGAGTGACAATTAGGTCCCAATTCAACCATGTCCTTTTTTTCACCCCGATTCATGTTGAATAATGCTATTAAATAGTCAAAGTTATAGGCTCAACAAAAAATAGAATTAAGTTATTCATTTAATTATATCTATCGTTTAATGTCATTTTAGTGTTACTTAAATAGATATTTTAACATCAATTATGTTGCATTTAAGTGACAAGTCATCTTAAATGAAATTATGTTCTTGCATTTAAAATCATATATCAATTAACCGTCAAGACGAATAATGTTATTTATGATTATGATGATGGAACATCAATTATATAGGTTTATATGGAATAATGAAATTGAACAGTTTAATTTTCATGAAAGAGATGGGGATTAGAGAGAGAAATATGAGGGATTATGAGCGATATTCTATTATTATCATGATAAATAGCATTACTCTATGAAGACTGATGTTTAGCACCCGTAGTACTATTTAATATTACTTTGTCTTTATTAGGGATTGTTGCCGACGGCGGTTAGCATAGTTCTCTCTCTAGAATGGTAGTTGGTGAAAGTAATAGTCATAGTTTAGCGTCATATCATTGCATTAATGAAGAAAATAATTCTTAAACGTAAAAGATGTGAAAAATGAAAGCACAAATCTGCTTTGTTTATGTTTCTCGCTTATAATTTTGAGAAAAGAGTTCAATAAATTTTGAGTAATTTGACA
Organism: Fraxinus xanthoxyloides; assembly: GCA_903798325.1. Taxonomy (NCBI): domain Eukaryota; kingdom Viridiplantae; phylum Streptophyta; class Magnoliopsida; order Lamiales; family Oleaceae; genus Fraxinus; species Fraxinus xanthoxyloides. The sequence continues at coordinate 16,646 of CAIGRL010127043.1, read as the reverse complement.
ATTAACTCTAAAAGAAATTTTATGACGTGAATTAAAATTTCAAGTCAAAGTTAATAATTAATTTTATCAACATATTTTATGAAAGCCACAACTTTTCAACCACACATTTCATCAACTTTTATCAAAATCTACTAAAAATATGATTTTAATCTCTATCGAACAGGGGTTAATAAAAAAACTGCTGTCAAAGCAAATGCTTCAAAATATTTAAACAAAAACTTTAAAATATTTTAACCAAAAATCCACCACCACCTTCTTCTTGCTTTTCTTGTTCCTTTGTTCAATTTTTGACTCTTTTGCTATATAAATCTTTGCATTTGTATCTTTAATGGATGATGATGATGGAATGAAATAAAAAAGTAGAATATATATGTCATTTTACTCACAATTACTTAAATGAGTGTTTGGTAGGGATTAAAATCGAAAAACTAGTCATTATGGTTGACTTTTATTAGACGGGTGGGGTCCAATAACGACCATATTTTCAATTTTAATTGGATTTTAAGTCGTACCAAACAGGGCCTAAGTAAATAAGCAAATTATGGTGTACCAAATATTATTGTGGTGGTATTATAATTTATAACCACCCTATTGTAAATTTAAGTGCTTGTTTGATAAATTTTGTTAAACTTTTATCAAATCTAAATTTTAATCATGTATCTCATGGATCCACAACTTTATCAATTATTCAACCATATGTTTCATAAATTTTATCGAAAGCTCTATCAAACAAGTCCTAAATTACAAATAGAAAGAAATAAGTTGTTGATAAGTAATTAATTACTGTGTAGACCATAAAAGATGTGAATAAAAAATTATTTTATGGATTATAAGTAGATGCCAAACATGCACTTAAACTTCTTTTAATCTTTTCAAGCTCAACACGGTGTATGTGGGCCCGAGTTTATAAAGAGGAAACGTGTTGCAATACCAATGACCCGATGTCAAATTAAAGATGATGGGCTAGTAGATATGTGCCCCCAACAATAAGATACAACCAGGAAAGTTACGGTTCACATCACGGGGCCCCATATTCACTCGTCGGATCAATGCATTTATTCCGAGTATTGACCACATCACCCATCTATATCTATCTTAACAATTTGGAATATAGAAAAATCATTAAAGTAGACAACTTTTGTGACACATCTTTCAATTCCTACCCTAAATGGGCCCACAACGTTTCATCATAAGTTTGAAGACAGAAACATGGGCCAAGATACTCGGACATTTCACCCTGGTCAATTGGGCCCACTATTGGAATAGGTATAAACGTACAATAAATGAGTTGTTTTGAAGAAAACTTTTGTTAGGTTGGCACTTTCATAACGTGTAAATGTTGTCTGACCTAGAATAATTAACATTTGATAATGTAGATAAGAATTTTATTATATGTTTCAACTTTATTTAATAGAACCCATTTTTCATATCATCAAATTTACCATCAACTTTATTTTTAGTTCCATCCCGAGATTTATTTCTTTTAAGGGATAATGGTTTATCAAGTATTATATAATGCAATGTTCATGACATGTTTTACGTGTCCATGTATTATAACGTACATGTGACGATTCGGTACCTCATTTGATTAAATATGAAAAAAAATTAATTTTAATTTAGGACTTCACGATAATATAAATACAAATACTAGTAAACAAAACATCGTATGCAGTTCCTTAGTCTTTATCTTGCTTTCTACATGCATGGCAAGACTTTTAAGCAATGGAATTTTTGGTTTCTTTTACTTTATTCACACATATACTTATTGTACCAAGAAAAAAATGTACCCTTACGCCATGTGTAATTATGCAACGTTAAATTTGCCTCGAACTTTGGGAAGTCGTACAAATAGTTCTGACCGAATAATATTTTGTGTGAAGTATACAATATAATAATAACAACGATAAAAATAATAATAGTATTTTTTTTGCAAATAATAAGTATTGTAAGATGTAAAATAAAAATTTATTTTTTTATATTATATTATCGTTGACGCAGTTGAAAAGAATTCAATTCAAAATTATAAATTGGACAATCAAATTTGGAGAAGTTTGAAACTTGAAGGGATTGTCTAGTAGATGAGATGCTCTGTGTAGTCAAAATAATTAGGCCACCCAACTCCATCCCCACTACCCCTTCCCCACCCCTACGCTTCTTGAATTTTGAATGTGTTATGACGAAGTTTCGTGAGGACAATAACAAATTTTAATATTTTTTTTATTTTATTTTATTTTGCTTTTTTTCATTGTTAAAAACATCTCAACCATGTTTGTTACGTAATTTTTGACAACGAACAACAATAATTGATATGTGATAATGAACTTTATTTGTTACTTTATCCATTGTGAGTTGTAATCTAAATCCACTCGTAATATATAATATGTAGACTTTCGTAATACTGTTATTGAGTCGAGAATTATATTACATATGGTAAATCGATCTCGTGGGGTTCGATTCTCGAAGTAAAAACGACATCACACAAATTCGTAAGGTTTTCATGTTAGTGATAAAATGAAAAATTGACACCATTGAAGGGGTCCCACTTGCATCAATATTTCATGTGGGACCCACTTACATCAAATTTTCGTGTGTGCCCCACAATTCAGTGATGCATAACTATCTGCCATCTTTTTTATTCTGTCTATCTTTAAATTTGGGTCTTTATGATATACGTTGACAGATAACTAGCAAACATATTGTGAAAGGGATATTAAAGCACATACATACGATACTTTCAACTCCTCCACTAATTCCAAACTAAAGATAATTAAGAATAAATAATGAGATAACTGAGTCACGCTTAAGACTCTTACTGTAATTACTTTTCAATTACTCAAATTGAATATTCAAATAACTTTTTGGCAATCAGTACGGGTTGATATGGGTCGCTCCAATCACTCTCGAGATTTATTCAGGCGGTTTGCAAAATAAAAAAATAAAAATAAATAAATGTGTGTGTGTTGTGAATTCTAATTTAATATTTACCTAAACGTGTAAGCTAAAATATCATTACAAAGACAAGGCATCCACTGATTGAGCTCCTTAAATTCAATAAGGCCGTCCAAATTGACATTCAATTTTCTATACTCTAAACCATTATTTTACGTTTCGATCAATGATCTGTTCATTTGTCTTGAAATACCTCACGAAAACAACATTGTGTTAAATATAAATTATACAAGTGAAGGTTATATTCAGATGTGGTGGGCTCGTTGATTGATCAATTTTAATCAAGCCGATTGCGCCGGATTGTTTGTTTCCATTTGGCACATGATTGTGACATTTCAAATATCGAACTAAACATATTTTTCTCATAATTAAGAGAAGAAAGCCCACACGGTACGTTCTCACCAAACAAGTCCCATTATCATGAAAACGTTGAACTTGTCGTTCTATCAAATGAGTAAAATAAAGAAAATAATATGATTATCTCAATTAATATACATTATGATTGTTTCATTGAATAAAGAAAAGATAAAGGGCAGAAAGGATGATTCTTGGAAAACAGTCGGTCCATGTGCACATAGAAAATTTTCAAGAATCCGAAAAAGGTTTTGTTTTGAAGAAGAAGAGATAAAGGAAGGTAATGGGAAATTCCTAGAAACTAGACTTTGGATCTCTTTTGGCCATCATTACTTCCGACAAAACAAAAACAAAAACAATATTTAAATAAATAAAAGCCATCAGAATTGAATAAAATAAAATGCACGTGTCATTTATGTTAATTAATTTTTATCTAAACTATGCTAAATAGGCAACTAGTTAAACAGAGTAATAACAAGGGACATGGATTTCAATAAGGTACTTGAAATGCTTTAACAAAGTGTCAAAGTTGCTTTCACATCACTATACATGCCGGAAAAGTTAGGAAATTGCTTGGTCCATGCCTTTAATTATCTATTTTGGAATCAAACCGCCAAAAACTCGACTTTTTCAGCACCTTCGCATCTTACCTAGCATGCCATGTTTTGTCAAGTACTGTCTGAACCTTTTTTTATACAGAATTTAGATATCTACTCGATTCCCACTACAAGAGGCTACTCGTGTTTGGTATACTAGATTGAAAATTACTAAAGCGATAAAAGATGAGATGCGTTTGAACAATTTCTCTGTTGTCTGGTTCACTTCAATTCAGCTCATAGTGTCCATAAGTCGAATTGTCAAGTACCAACCTAACCAAATTTCTTATGAAATAATTCAAATGTTTATCAAGTTACGTGAGGCTACTCGTGTTTGGTATAATATATTAAAATTGATCAAAAGAGACAAAATATGATAAGCTTGTGAAAATTTAGTAATTTTCCAATACACTTCAATTCAAATAAGTTGTATTCTCAAGTACCGGCCTAACTATTTTATCATAAAAACTAGCCCTTATTTGGTAGAAATTAAAATCTAAATTAAAATTAAAATTTAAATTAACAATAGATTTTATAGAACTGACAACTTTTCAACCACACAATCCATCATTTTTTTTTATCAAAAATATACTAAAACTCTCATTTTAATAATCACCATTCAAGGGCCAAAGTCTCATTTTTTTCAAAACTCATTTTCAAATACACATTTTTCACTAAAGTAATTTTACGCATAAATACAATTTTTTTTCCCTTCTTTTAACCACCATGCTACCAAAATCATTTTGCCATCAATATTGAATATGCCCATAAACTCAAAACTTGGATTAAAAAGTGGGATGCCCGGCAAAAGTCGGCCAGGAAACTCCCAACTCAATTTCTGCTGGACAACTTTCAGCTCTTTAACCATTTCTTTTTTGCCATTACAATTTAAAAAGTGAACCAATGTCGACATTGTACCCTTTAATACATTTTTCTCGATAAGTAGATATTGACTAGATGATATAATAAATAAGATGCGATTAAAAATGAAATGCGATAAAAGAATAAACAAATTATGTGAATTCGCTAAACAAATTTACAGTAAGCTAAATTTTCATCAAGAAAATGTACAACCAAAATGTATAATTACTGTTTTTTAATGCTAATTTCTGCCATGGCCTTTGATCAAGTAGACGTGTTAACGTGCAAAGTGGCAGTCATGGCAGATTTACATACTGGGCAGCATTGGACAGGGGTGGTCCCACTCCCACAAATGTTGCAGAGGCAAAGATGCCTACATGGCAGCAACAACACACATGATTCTCTCTCCCCACACCTCCCGCACATCCTGCCACAGCTTTCCTCCACCGTCCGCCGCCCATATTCACCTTCGACTTCCCTACAATCACTGCTGCCGCAGCAAGACTCAACGTCCTCCTCCACCGCACCTCCACCGACAGCGGCACCTCCGGAGAGGCGCTCGTCGCTAACATGGGCCAATACTTGTTCGAGGTTTGTACGCAGAGAGTTGGCCGTAGCCTCATTTGTTTGTGCTAAGTTACGCAATAATTGGTTTTCCATAAAAAGACTCTTCACTCTTTCTTGAAGAACCAGATTCATTTTCCCCATTCTCTGTAACTGAACTTCCTTTTCCTTTAGTGTATTCATCGCACGTTCTCCTATTGCCGACATCAACAATCTCGCTTGTTGCTTTTGCCTCTCTTCCAATTCCAATTTAATCTTTTTCGTCTGAAAATCACCATAAATTGTGATCAGAAAACTAAACAGTAAACCCCAAATTCATCCAAAACCCACAAATCTACAAAATTTATACCGATACTTACATGTTGGGAAATGATGCAATCAATCTCCAACTGGTATTGCTGGATTTGAGGCAAAACTTCTTCACCGACAAAAGATGGAAACTGAGAAATGCTATTATTTTTCTGGGGTGCACCGAAATTACATGCAGCATATAACTGATTCATAGATTCTCTGGAGCGCTTTCTCGGAGCCGACGGTAAGTTGTATGTGAGTCCACTATCCGTGTTCAAAGAAGTTTTCGCCGGAGCCGAATCAAGAGATTGATAAATCGGCAATAAAGTTTCCGGCATTGATGAGGGCAAAGGCACCGCCGATGATCCCATCTGGGTACTGTATGCAAAGTCGTTTCCCTGGTTGGAATTCACGAAACCGCTGCAAATATCAAAAACACTTATCAGACAACAATAATTAGAAGTGTGTTTGGTAAATAAATTCTCAAAGGTGATTAAAAGTACCTATTGGGCATGAATTGTGCAGGAAAAAGATTGAAATTCCTTGCTTCAACGGCCATAAGAATCGAAGAGTTTTCTATTTTTTTTTCTCTACAGTATTATGTGGAGAGATGCATGCAAGGGAAAGAGAGGTGGCAAAGGCAGGGTGGGGAAAATGAATGGGTTTGGGATTATTTAAGTACCTGGTTTAGTGTACTATACAGGTAGTCAGTCAGAAAATAGGAAAGTCAAAGAATTCTAGAGAGAGAGAGAAGAGTAAAACCAAGAAATTTTAATATTTATTTTTGTGAATTTAGGAAATGAGGTATGAGTTGACAGATTCATTTGTGTATTGAATGAAGAAAATATAATGTTGAATTCCAAACGCCAAAAAAAAAGGAAGTTAACAAACGCAAATCTTGTTGGCCTCGCATTAATTATATATTTGTATATATCTCCAACTCTCTAACCATAAATGACCCACAATTAAAGCGGCACTCACGGTTTTCCTATTGCTAACGGCTGACTTGTAGGGGCTATTGCGGAAATTAGGAATTTAGCAACCTTCGGGCGTAGAGGTGTCAAAATGCGCCACGTCACGATAAATGTTCGTGTTGTGGACGGACCTAGAACGTCTCGAGTAGAGATTTAATAAATTACGAATTCGTTTGACGAGACTTTTAAAAAATTAAAAGTTAAAATTTAAGCTTGTTTGGCTAATTTTTTGGGTATTTCGGGTCCATTTGGCAGCGTTTCTGTCTTACTTTTGCTTTTTATATAAAATTTTATTGAATAAGTTAATTTAGGCTAAATATTGTCAAAAGTGACTTCTTTATCTCATAATCAATTTTTGATTTTTCAAATACCATACCATACTATTTGGTTAATTTGTAATCAATTATTTAATTATGATAAAATTCGATAATTTGTGAAAACTAATTTGATAATTTGTGATCATTAAATAAGTCGTGACCTATAATATTTGTTTTTTGTGATCAGTAAATAAATTGTGACATATAATATTTGTGAGTTATGATCAGTAAATAAATTATGATCTATAAATATTTTGATTTGTGATAGAGAAATAATTTGATAATACGTGATTAATAAATAAGTTGTGATCTATAAATACGTAACTGTGACAATTAATTGTATAATTGAGACTTTAATATATTTAATTAATAAAATGTATGTAATTATTTATATATCACTAGAGTTTTAAATTATAAAATATAAAATCTAGAAAATTGAATTGGTTATAGCTAATATCTCAGTTGTGAATTTTTCCCGTCTATATTTTAATAGGCATCGAACCTCCCAAATCATAATCGAGAATCGATCGAAACCCAGACAATTCTTGATTCTTGATTTAGAACCGTGAAAATCTGACTTTGAAATAATTTTTTTTATAAATTTGTAATTTTTACAATTATTAACCCTGATCCAATGACCCGACGAGATGCAAATGAGATAACGATGTGATGGCAAGAGAATATGATAATGTTGATCGTTATGTTATTTTCTAATTAAGAATTTATGTTGTTATTTGCATTTGTAGACGGCAGTACTTTTTATTGTTATTTTCTAATTTTTAATTTATTCTTTGGTTATGTAATTTGGTGTTCATACTATACTACATATAGGATGCTATTGTAGCATATTTTGCTTGATGTTAGATAGTATTTGCATATTTTGTTTCGTCTATTTTTGCTAATGTGAAGATAATTTGTATTTTCAGCCCATGATTTTAAAATATAATATTATGGATCGTTTTTGGTTCTGGTAATTACATGAACTCGAATGAGTTCGTTTATGAGATACGCGTACCGCAATGGATTGTTCCATTTATTGAAACATCTAAAGTGACCTACTCGACGCTCGAGCCTACTTATGTAACTCTATTAGTCTAGTTTACTAGTCCATATATAGTGTTGAATGAATTTGATCGAATATACAAAATTAAAGAAACTTAAAATTCCGTCCGTATGAAATTCGTAAGGTAATAACTAACTACAATTTGCTACAATGCTGTTATATCGGTTTTATACTATAAGCCATATTTCCTTTTGATTATTTCTTTATACACTTATTCAAGATTTAGTATATTTGAGTGGTAGTTCGAGTAACACATACAAAATGTGAACTTTATATCATGAGCAAAACGTGAATATTGGGAGTTATAATGTAAAACAAGATTGAAGATCACAATTTCAATTCAGTGCCACCACACATGCTTTTGACATGTAAAAAATGTAACTTTGAATGACGAGGGTTGAACACAACCACTAACATATTGGACATGTTCCATACCCCAAATAATTATCGTTTGAATATAATTTATAAATAAATTCAAAGTCTAACATCAATTCATTATATGTTCATAACTAAAATTCATTACTATTCTCACATTTGGCGAGATTAATTTTTTTATAAAATGATTTATAGTTTTGCCAAACGTAAACTTAGTCAATCATAGTAAATGTAGCAAGGCAATAGTCCATTCAAATGTGACACACGTCACACGTGTGTGGTGGCTCATGTATGAACAAATTTATATTTACATAGATTGCAGATTGCCACGTTGTGGACCGGATTCACTAACTGGGTCGGACCCACTGCATCCTGTTGAGTGCCGGTTCTATGAATTTGGGGGGCATGAGACAAATTTCGCAAATTTCATAAATCTACACATGTATTATGGATTCATAATTTAATTTGTTAATTTAAATACTTAACAATAAAATAAAAAATATAATATAATATACACAAGATTTATATTATAATTAAATAACAAAGTTGACAGTATTCCAAACGTTTTATCAACTAAAAAGGAAAAGAATGAAATTGGCTAAAATCTAAGGTCCCCTCCAATGTTGTGCCCGAGACGCGAGCCTCACTCGCCTCTATACAAAACCGGCCCTAATCCTATTTCATTTGAAGTTTCCCCGTTTGGCTATCTTGTAGTTGTCCCCACTGCACGGAAAACCTATTATGCGCGAGAAATAATTGTGTGCAAGAATAATTATACGACGTTAATTAAATTATTTAATTATTACACCGATGTTAATTATATTACTATGTCGATCATAAAAAAAAGATCAACTTGTTAAACAATATATTTATTCCCATTACAACATATAAGGTAAATATTGAGCATAAAAAATGTTCATAAGATTGTTTTGAGTGATGCTTTTAAAACCAAAATTAAATTTATCAAAACTAGATAGAGTAACGGTAAATAAAATGAGTAATAAAACCCCAATTCATTATAAGTTCATCAACTTTTTAGTTTCAGCGTATTGAGTCTTGTATTTCTTCTTCATGGACTCTCACATTTCTTTTGCAAATTTCATGGAACTATATACATTGTATAGCGTGTTGTCCAAACCATTCAATATGTAGTTTTTGTATAAGAAGTTTGAATGTTTCCAAGCAACCAATGCTATCAATGATGTCCTATTATTTTCCTATTTTTGCATGGCGGAAGCATCTTCCTTCAAATTTTTTGTCAAGTTTAGAGTTGTGAGATATAATAACATTTTATGTTGCTATCTCTTGAAATGAACCCCACTGAACTTTTTCGGTTTCCATTGATATGAAACGGAATTTGTATGAACGGTGAGAGATGCAACAGCAACCGGATGAATCACAATGGTAGAAACCAAATTAGGTATAACTCCTTCTGAAGTTCCCATATTCGAACTATCATTTGAAGAAGTATCGGTATTGTTAATCGTATTCGTTTCTGTTTACATAAAACAGAAGATAAATAAAAAATAAAAATCCGAGAGGGAGTAGAGAACGTTATTTAGAAGCGAAATCAATTTAACCGAATAAAAATAAAGAATAAAGTTATCACCCAGAAAATTGACTTAAGATTGTTCAAAAGATTGTTTTGAGTGATGACTTTTAAACCAAAATTGAACTTACCAACCTTAACAAATTTGGACATAGTAACGATAAGAAAATGACTAATAAAACGTCAAATAAAAATGCCGATGAATAGGACAAAGTAACACCAAGAGAGAATAGATGCAAAGTCGAGGCAATAGTTGAACTATTTGTTCTTAAGTCAAATTTATTCTGCAATGGCGCCTACGGATGATGGCAGTCAACTTCCAAAATATAATGACTATCTTCTTGTATTTGTAGCACTCCAAAACACTAGAACAACGAACCAAAAATAGTTTTTTTTTTGTACTCCTTCCGAAATGAAATGGAATATGGATTTTTATGCAGAGTTTTGGCTAAGAAGAGATGAAAATTTATGTTATGTTATGATTGCATATCATTAGGATGAAGTAATATATATTACAAGGGTCTTATTTATAGAGGAGAGGAGGTTATGAGTGATGAGTCATGCTTCAAAACTTAGCAACATTTTTCAAGGGTCATAGCTTTTGTTGTAGGTCGCTCAAGCGTCAGAAATAGAGAGTGTGTCGCTCGCCTGTGCTATACCGTCTCTTGAGCGACAATCTTACCACTCGAGTATTAGGCGAACGTTGGAGTTTGACAAATTTTCTCTCTTTCTTTTCAATTTTAGACCGTAATTTCTCATTCATTCAAAATTAGATTTGTTATTCCAACTATACTACAACTATCTACTCGATAAGTAGAACAATTTAGTCTATTTATTTCAATAATTTGACTATCAGATCAAATTTGAATATTTTGTCGAAATTGACCCAAAAGTTATTTTTTCGTGATTTTATACTGAACTAGTTTTAAAAGAAAAAGAAAAAAAAGGAATGGTACGATCTCTTCATAGCCCGGAATAGAATTTAAGGGGCAATTTCATAATTCTTTTTATATGAAAAAGTATTGTTTGAATATTCCATATTTTATATTCATCGATCGAACATTAATTTGTTATCGATATATAATTAATTATCCGTCGAGTGATGAGAGACCGGTAATTATCCATAACATCAATGTGGTTGAATGTGACGTGTAAATGTGCAATATTAGGTTTGTTGAAGCAGCATCTTTAGGTGGCAACGGTGGGAAAAGAGCTTCACTTTTTCTTTTTCTTTTTTCAAGTGGAAAAGCACTGTTTGATCTTGTAAGCGAACATTATTCTCATAGCTTTAAGTTAGTCCCATTTTCTATTATAACTTATAAGCAATTATTCTTTATATGCTTTTCTGTAATAATTATATTTTAATCTGCAAATAAAATTGATTGCTCTGTTGATAAAGGTAGGCCAGTTCTATACATTTATTAATGAATATGTTGGCCTCCGACCACCAAGTCGGATTAAAGGCACAACTTGAACATGACCCACCTGTGACGTTGCCCGCCTTGTGTCCATCTCGGAGGGATGAGTTTAAATGAGTTTGGCCCTTTACTTCAATCGAGCCTACCTGATGTGTTCGGCTAATTGAATGCTTAAGAAGGTACCTAACTCTAATCTGATGGTCCGAAAACCTACTTGAGATTATGTACTCCCAAGAAAAGATACCAATATCGCATATCACCATGTCAGAATGATATCTTACTCAGCATAAGCTTTTGGCCAGCATTTTTATTAATTGTTAAATTTGAGGCTGTCTATCTGTTTGAGGTAATTTGTCTTCTTGTTGCTGACTGATGATATATTTGCGCTGAAATTTATGATGCTGTAGGGGCCACGCATCCAGTAAAGGATCTCGGCAAGAATTAATGAGGTATATCTTCTTAATTGTAGTTTTTTGTTTTTATTTTTTATTTTTTTAATCTATGCTGTTTTGTGCAACCACTATGAAAACTATAGAAAAGAATATTAGTAATCGTAATTTGAAGATGCTTCTTCCTTTTATATTGAATAGAAGGCATGGGCTTCAATTGTAGAACCCCTCTTTTTAAGGTGCCTCTTTGGTGATTATTTGTCTAGCTTCACTTCCCAGTTTGAAACTCTTCTCGTTTGCAGAATATTTCCATTCATAGCACTTGATGAACAAATTTTCCATGATTCAGATGAAGAAGCACTTGATGCTGAAACCTATTCCCGCTGAATCTCAGAGTAGTACTGTAAAACTCTTAACTGAATACATGAAGGGATTTACACCATGTTATTAGTTTAATATCATGGTTTTGCCAGTGATAATTATTAATTATTGTTAGGTCATAACAACTAAGTTGGACCAACCTATTATGAGAGGAAAAAAACAAAATATGTAATGAGCCACGCAGTATAGATTGTTAAAAGGTAGAAAGGAGAGTAACTTTGACCTGCCCATACATAAAACTTGAGTTGTCATGTGTGAATCAGGTAGTCACTAAAAATTAGTTGCTTCCACTAGTTAGGTTATGTATAAAGAGAGTCGGGAATTCAAACTGACCCAATAGTTCTAGGTTGAGGCATAAAACCTCAGCCTAGGTGTTGACGGTGTTTCTACTTCAAAAAGTAAAAATGGTTTGTTTTTAGTTTTTGCTTATGCATTATATTCAATATCAGTTTTACAGTACCTTTTGATTTGAGTTTGGAGGGCAGCAACGAACCATGGGCAAAGGCGTTTCTGGCTCGCATGCTAGGAAGATGGGAAAGATGCAAGCATTTCTGGGGATCTTTACATATGGAGGTTAGTGGTTGTTATCCACAAGCGATCGTATTGTAGAAATACTCAAAAGACATTATAGAGTGAAATAGAAGTAAAGAAAACAAGATGTAGAATCCTTTCTAAGCTTTCTTTTCCATTCTCAATTAGAGAAATGTATTTGAAATTCGTAGACGATGTTCATTTTGTTGATTACATCCTTACAATCTTGTCACTGCACAACCTTGGAGTAGATATTGACGACGAGGAGTATGATTATGGCTAAAGAAATGTAGATCTTGAGTTCGAGTTTTATTGTCAATGAGAGTTTTTAATATATAAAAATAATAATACCTGCATGATAAATTATACTCTGTATTTAGGACAATGAAGAGAAATCAATGATCATATGCAGATAATTAGGCTCGATTGATTTTCCTCATTGATGATGACACGTCACTGATACTTAACATAAGCTAAGCACCAATAAGAATTTGAATTGAGTTTATTATCCATCAATAAAAATGTGACAGTGCTTAGTATAAAATGAGTACTGGTGCTCATTAGATCAATCCTTTATATCTATAATCTAAGAGAAGATGGAGAGAAATTAATAAATGTTTTTTTATTTTTATTTTTTCAAAAAGGAAAAGAAAAATAAATAGTTAAATATAGAACATTGTTGAAGTGTATGGAGAGTCCCTCTCTAAATTTGAATATGTTTTCTATCATTTAGTATATGCCTACGACATGTTCTTTTGTTATCTAACTAGAGTTCGACAACGGGGTAAGGTTCGAGGATCGAAATACTGTCATCGCCTAAGGTGGCAGGGATTAAAAAGTTAATTATTTGTTCAATTTTATTACTTTATTTTTCAAATACAATTTCGTTCCAAAAACGTAAAAATTAAATTGAAAAGTTTGGAAGAGAGATCTTTGTCCTCGTCCATGTGGGTAGGAAATTTTTGACGTGGGAAAATTTCATAACTAATAGGTTTAGTTTCATTCATTTTAAATTTAAGAGATAAGATTTAAAATTTTTTTAAGGGTTAAAATTTCAAATCTATTTATAAATTAATTAATTCCATATCATTTGGTCACAAATCACAAATTTTACACACTCCAAATTATTTCACAGTTACAATTCAAAAATTTTATAGGTCACAAATTATTTATTGGTCACAACAAAAACATGAAATGTCACAAATTATTTTACGATCACAGTTCAAAAAATTTATATCACAATTTGTTCATCGATGATTACAAATCAAAAATTCTATAAATCACAAATTAATTTACGATCACAAATAAGAAATTTTATAGGTCACAAATTATTTTACGATCACAATTCAAAAATTTTATAGGTCACAACTTATTCATCGATCACAAATCACAAACATTATAAGTCACAACTGAGTAGACAATCACAAATTATCAAATTATCGATCACAAATTAACAAATTTTTATGTCACACATTATTTTTTAGTCACAATTTATCTTTTTCATTGATCAAATATTGTCTATCTATTACAGATTAATCAATTTAATGGTCACTAACGACTAAATAATATGTGGCCACCATCAACACTCGTGACTACAACCTCACCACGACCACCAACAGTATGACAACCGAAATTTCGCCGTCGAAACCACTACCACCACCACCACCACCTCCCGATAGCAAACTATCATCTAAAAAAATCGACATGTAATCGGTCACATATTATTTATTGGTCACAGTCTCAAATAATTGATCACAAATTAACCAATTTATTGAATCACGACTCAAATTTTTAGGCCACAAACAACAAACTACATTAACTACAAAACCACCACTGCGGCCACAAAATCTACCACCACCAGATCCACCATTAGATTCACCACCGCATCCTCAAAACGGCCCAGACCTCAACAATCCAGCACACCTCTTCAAACCCTAAACCATGCTACCATTGCTCCCACTGGTACCTCCATACCCATTCCTCGCCAACAGTAATCAACTATCGCCATCAACATCGACTGCTCTAATCAACAATCACCACCAACAACAATACTCCTTTCCTACCACACACACCATCACGCCGACTTGACATGAAAACTACCTTATATGTCGTGCGTCTGCGGCATCCTAATCGACCAATCAAACCACCCACTACCACTCATAGCTGCACACCGCTAGATCCAACAAACCCACCACCACCACAGCCCTCCACCACCGACTAAAATCACACCCAAAAAAACCCACACCATTTCACGATGTTGCAGATCTCCACACAACGTGCGACGGGACTGAATCGACAGATGAGCAATAGGCAAGAGAGTCAGTGGGATGAACAATGATGATCTCACATACGGTGACGTGACAGCTCTCACATGGTTTCACACTGGAAGTAACACCACCATAGCCGCTCCTCGCACTCGTAGCTATCTCTTCGGTCGCGCTCATCATCGTCGTCGCCATCACCATTGCTTAGTCGTTTAGAGGGAGAGGATATTTGGAGAGAGAGTGGGCGACTTTGGTTGTATAGAGAGAGAGAGAGAGAGAGAGAGAGAGAACATATTGAAAAATAATTAGGGCTTGATAGGGTATATGATAATAGGGTGAATATGTAAAATAATTTTTAGAATATTATTATTATTATTTTTAATTTTAACTATAAGTGTGCTTGATGGATATTATTTTGGAAGAATGTATTTTGGAATAGTAGATTGATGGAGAATGTGTGGTTGAAAAAGAAGTAAAAGTTACTGATGTGATGGAAAATATTATTTTATTGAAGAATGTGTGGTTGAAAATGAGTAGAAGAATGAGAATGAGAATTTTAATGTGCGTCAAACGGGGGCTATATCTGATTTTTGAAAGAAAAAACTTATAACTTGAATTGAAATTTTGAAGACTCCTCATTTATGAACACTTTTGACATCCCTAAAATAGATGGTTTTCGTCGGATTACGCTATAGGGATGTGTTATTTGTACATAGAGGCACATAAACTTGTCCATACACCCATCATTCCAATTTCAAATGGGTCGAAATTAGCCCAATTCACGTTCCTAACCGTTTACCCGTATTGTGGTAATAATAAAACACGAACAATTTCATCACCATATTACTACGTGTCATAATATAATTGGTTCCAAGAAAATAATTGACTTTATTTGATATGCTAACCAATGATATCGCTCCATCTCATTTTGATTTGAGCCCACAATATAACCTCAGGCTGAGCCCTCACAGTCCTCTGTGTGCGTCTGAGGGAGGTCTGAAAAGGTCGATTATACGAGGTTGCTCAATTTTGGAGTAAGTTTCCCGTTTACCTTATATGGGGGTTTTCGATTCTGTCCTCCATAATTGGATAGAATTTTTCATTTTTATGGTTGTAGTTCTTCGTTTCTTTTGTTTTATTTTCATGAATATATATGATGTATTCACCATACTAAAATTTCTGGGTTTTTGTAATCATTTTAGAATGAGGGACCTTCATTGGGAAACCCCTTTTTGTTTTTTTGTTTTTTTTGTTTGAGAAAGTATTCTTGAATCAACTGGACTTTAAATTCTCTTGACGCTATTGAATGTGTGCTGGTATGGATTTATCTCTTCGTTCTTCTTTTCTTTGTCGGTTTTTTTTTCTGTTTTTTTGGGTACCAATGTTGGGGAATAAATGGATAAAGCCTAAAATGATTATAGCTTTATATATTTTTGGTTTTTGATTATTTGGAAGATCATGTATAATTGGATAATTACTGTGAAAATTATGCTACTTTTTTAGTTACTTTTTACTCCGAAAGTATATTTTATGAATTTGATCATGCTTTAGTTTTAGAGGAAATATTGCATCTGTTTCTTAGTTCTCTTCCACCGTTCAATGAATCTTTAAAATGCACCATGTCTTTGATGATTTGAAATTGAATCGACAAAGTTGAAATTTTGTTAAGCCACTCATTAGTCGACTTGTACTGAACTAAACTGCTCGGTGTTTATGCACGATTATGGTTTCCCTTGTTCAGTCTTTGTTGTGCTTAAGTGAATGTCTAAC
>CAIGRL010127042.1:0-15648 GCA_903798325.1 Fraxinus xanthoxyloides | reverse complement strand
CTCTCCTTATAGTAAAGAGAAGTTATTGTAATCCTTTTAATTTAGTGAAAATTCGTCTATAGTTTGCCTACTGCAGTTGTTCATTAATTTTTCCTTGTTTTTCTCTTTTCTACTTTAATAGTATTTTTGTGCTTTGCACCATAACTTTCTAACAATTTTTATGTTTGTTTCGTCTTAGTTTGATATTATACATAAAAGAATGTCTCTTTTTGTCCTTTCTTGTTCATGCTTAATCATCGGATTCCTCATAATTCTCTATTCTTATTTAAGATCCCGATTGATTAGTACATAATTAAGCGGAACCCTAGTCCCTATGTGTTTGGCCACCTTATGAATTATTTTAACCCTATATAAAATACAAGCATAATTTTTTGGGGGTCAAAAAAGGAGTCCAAATAATATTTTATCCTTGGTGGGGATAAATATATATCATTTTCTTTCATGTGGGATTAATTTACGGTCATCAACGGAATCAACTAGAAACATTTCGAAATGAACCATGTTATTTGTACAACCGAATAGTTGTACAAATAGGTTAACAAACATTTACAATGGGGGGCCCATTTTTTTTAAAATTTTTTTTTAAGCATGCGGGATCCACACACATATGAGAAGTTGTCAATATCTTATGTACAAATGGAATTACCTTTCGAAGTATTATTCACCTACGGCGAAGGGGAATATCAATCAGAATATTCGTTAGCACTGATGGATTTATTGTGGAGTAGTGAGGTTAGCTGCTTCCACGCTAAATTTTAAGTTTTGTCCAAATTTTTTTCAAGATTTTCAAAAAAATTCTTATGGTTCTCAATTTTTGCCCCTACAATTCTTTTATTCTAACTCCGCCCCTATTCGTTAATACTGATCATAATATCAATCCCCTATAAAAATCAACAATTGAAATAAATCATTTTCAAATGTTCAAAAATGAATTTAATCGTTCCCTTGTGCAAATATTCGTATCCTAGGTGAGCTTCACCTGTGAGACATCCACAGATGAAAAAAATCACTTTCAAAATAAGAAAAAAAATATAACCGATATGGAAAACTCATAGATGGCGCTAAATCATACACCTATGGAGGTTCCACATGTAGAAATAATCACTTTCAAAATTAGGGGAAAAAGGTTAAGACCTTCTGAAAATCATTAGGTTGAGATAATATTATTGAAAGTGACTTATTTCGCCTATATATTGATCTTCCTTTGGTTTAAACGCACATCTTCGAATTTCCCGTAGGTTATTGGTTAAATTTCATTTTCTAAAATTTTGAAAATGATATATTTTAATTCGATGTAAGTTATAATTTATTTGCACCTTCAATGTTTTCATGGGTGATTTTTTCATTTGAAAATTAATTATTTCTGTCTACGAACCTCTAATAGGTGAGTGATATTCATCTCAATATGTGGTGGTCCTTTTTCTCTTCGTCTATTGTTTCATCTCAGATTTTCTTTAAAGTCGCTTACAGACTTTATTAAGGCTTGAAATTCAATCTTAAAATATCAATCTTGTTAAAATGAGTAATACAATATTTTAAATATTGATTCTTTTTATTTTGTGATCTTTCAATGTAAGATTATCAATTAACAAGCACCCACAACTCATTTGAACACATCAATTTTGAAACTCTATATGCTTATTTTTGTAGTCTTAATTGGGTATAATTCCTCATTTGAGTTTAGTACTCTAATTTCATATTAATGCTTTGTTTTTCATATTAAAATGTCAACATTATTAAGATGAGTAATACAAGATCTTATATGTTGATTGTTTATTTTATAATGTTTCGGTATGAGATTTATTACTTTTTGTCAAATTTTACTAACACTTACACTCCATTGTAAGTAGGGAAAAAATTGCCAATAACTTTCCATTTGTTGGTATAACAAACTATTGGGTATAACAAACTACCTTCTCTGGCCATAGAAACTACCGGCACAAAAAGGAAGTGACGTGGCACAATACAATATGAGGGGTTATCAGTTTTATAACCAATTTTTATTTCTCATACATATTGTAGTGTGCCATGTACCCGGTACCATACATGATAAATGAATTAATACTTTATAATTTTATACATTAGAGTTAAAATAGATATTTAATCAAAATTATCTTATTTTACATAATACTATAGATTAGGTATATAGAGACATGTTTTTTTGACCATGGAGAACCATCTTCCCCCACGCATTTATTGTTTTTTTTTTTTTTTTGTATATATTCGCTTTTCCCCCCTACACTCCGTCCCACCACCTTTGCAATTTTTACCCACTCAACCCCTACACGTGCCCTCTTTATCACATATAAATGGTCTTTTTTTTTAAAATTTTCATGTTAATTCCCGATATCATTACGGGATGCTAAATGGATTCGAAACACTACATTTTTAATAATATTTGAAAGTTCTTAAGGTCTAGTTTTCCGCATCCTTAACAGCACACAAAATGATCAACCTTACCAAAAGCTACGATGCTTAAAAATGGGCTGTTTTAAATTGATATTTCGAGAATTTCGATAATATACTAATTTTAAAAATTCATTGACGACTGTGCGCTAGCCAAATCCACAAATAGCTTACGTCACCTTGAATCTCATTTCGAAAACTATATCGTAGATATATCGAATAGTCCAAATGAATATTGAGAAGAATTAAATTAACATTGAATAAGGTTCAAGTTCGAATTATTTTTTTATTGTCAGAACAAATTAATAAAATAAAAACATGGATTAAAAAGAAAAAAAATAATTCAAACTTGAACATTATTAATTTATTATATTTTGTGTAATGAGCCAAATTTTTTTTACGTTATACCATGTAAAAATATTTTAATAAAATAATATAAATTTATTAAAAACTTTTTCACGTAAAAATAATACACGTTAACTAAATAATTGAAAAATTTTAAAGAAAAAACGAGTTAGACGTCTCTTTTTGAGAATCTCGTAGGGCAAAGGTGGTGGGCGAATGTATGGGAAAAAGCAAATATATACAGTCAAAAAACAATAAATTCACCGCTGACGTAGCATCACCAAATCAGCAGTTCTCCTGCCATATATGGTTATTTGCAACATTAGTTTAATGTAGGGATTATCAGTCGCAGGATAACATTTCATATTTGTAACTACTAGTGAATGTTGAACGTGCATTGCATAATATTATAAAATGCTTTATTATGTTGTAAAAGTAATATTTGAATATGCATGATTGTTAAGTAACTTAGAACTAATACTAGAGAATACGAAAGGAACGATAAATGTTAAATCATTTATTTAGTTTTCAATTAAGCAATACTGAATTTATTAGGATACATGGACGTGAATAATGAAATGCATTCTTGAACGTGAAATTATATTTTTCTTATAAGAATTAATAACAGTGAAATACATAAATGAAGATGAATGTTAATTAAATGGATATTAATGTTAATTAATTGAGAATTATTGTAATTTATACATTAATGAAAGTATACAAGTGAAATGAATAAGTTAAATATACATGTACATTGATGGTAACTAAAAAGTTAAATAAATTAAATAATATTGAAAAATGAAAAATAATTAGGTCTAAAAATGATTATCAATTGATGTGATTTTAATTTTAATTACGTAAAATTGGATATTAATTAACATATATGGACGTGAATAATGAAACTCATTATTGAATGTGAAATTCTATTTAACTTATAATTAAAATTACTAATACTGAAATGCACAGATAAAGATGAATATTAATTAGATGAATGTGAATGTTAATTAATTGAAAATTGTTAGGCCCCAAAACGACTTATTCTAAGGATCGAAGTTTGCAACAACTACCAAATTACAGTAAATTAAAGAAAACCAGAACACAAAGAATTTCTCACCCCGAAGGGCCCATATGTTCAGTCTTGCGACTTAATCACCCATTGAACAGCTGCAATGATCCACTAAGAAAAACCCAGAATCAGTACTGAATATACGAAGAAACCATCAGTTTCTTCGAGTTCTTTATCGCCTCTTCTACAATCGTAATCATACATCCCTCAATCCCTTAATGACTGTACATATCAAATATTCACAAAGAAAAGAGATTGAAACCGACAAAAATTGATTACAAATTTACAAGAGAAAACCCTAACTATCATTCACAGAAAGGGAAAAAACGTAGAGTCTGGAAGAAGAGAACCATCATCACATCCAAGAGCCAAGACCAAGTCACGTATCTATCCAACTCAACAGTCACAATCTAAGGGTCAGAATAGAGCCACGTGTAGAGCAGTTCTCAACCTTCAAGAAATGGCCCAATTGCACAAATGGCCTTACGGGCCAAGTAATAGTGAGGTAACCTAAATACATTAACAATCTCCATCTTGCTGAGCTATTCCTTGGCCTTTACTAATGGATCTATTCATCTATATATATTGCTTCATTTGCTCTAAAAAAAACTTGTAAAAGAAACGAAAAAAATAGTTCAACTGTTTTCAACAACACTAGAAGTTCTAATTATCACAACATCAGGTGATATTCAGAATCCTCAAGCAATTTATAAATTTATTTAAAGGTAATAGATTAGTCCCCAAATCTAAAAGATTAAATTCTATAGGAATTTTAACCAAATTGATCAAACCTTCTGTCATATTTCTTACAAAATGAAACTTTATGTCTGTGTTTAATTCTATCATGATAAACAAGATTTTTACTCAAATGAATGGTACTTTGATTATCAGTATAAATCCTAACAGAATCATTCACAAAACCAATTTCATTTAACAACCCTCTTAATCACATACTTTCTTTGACAACATCACATGCAGCAATATATTTAGCTTCAATTGAGGACAAGACAACTAATTTTTGTAAATGTGACTTCAAACTAATGCAACCATCACACAAAGTGAAAATGTAAGAATGTGTTGTTCTTCTTTTATCCAAGTTACCAACAAAATCAAAATCAGTGTGACCTTTCAATTTTATCCTTCCATTACTTCTTTTAAGTTTTAAACCTATATTAGAAGAGCCTTTAAGGTATCTTAACATCCATTTCATAACCAGCCAGTGTGTTTCACCTGGGTTGGCCATAAACCCACTGAAAATGCTAATTCCATGTGCTAGGTTCTGGTCTAGTACACACCATGAGATACATTATTGAACCTACAGTGTTTACATAAGGTACTTTTTCCATTCTTTTGAATTTATCTTCTGTTTTAGGTGATTGTTCACTAGTCAATTTAAAATGATTAGCAATGGGCAAAGTAACATGTTTACACTGAAGCATAGAAAATTTTTCAAGTATTTTTCTTCACATAAGAGCCTTGTATGCAATTATTTTTTTATCTCTTTCTATTTTCATTCCAAAAATCCTTTTAGCTTGTCCCAAATCTTTCATGTCAAAGTCAAATTTCAATTTTGACTTAACGAAAGCAATTTCAAATCTATCATGACAAGCAAGTAACATATCATCAACATATAACAACAAATAAATGGATTCAGGTCCACCTGACCCTTTGAAAAAGAAATAGGAATCATATTTACTTTTTACAAAGTCCAATGTCTGCACATAAGAGTTAAATTTGATATACCATTACCCAAGTGTTTGTTTCAGTCCATAGAGTGATTTCTTTAATAGACAGACCTTTTCAGCTTTGGACTTAACTTCAAACCCCAAAGGTTGATTCATGTATATAGTCTCATCAAGGTCACCATTCAGAAAAGATGTTTTAACATCAAGTTGAACCGATTCCCAGTTAAAGTAAGCAGTGAGAGCTAATAGAATTCTGATTAAGGTATACTTAGCCACTGGAGAGAATATTTCATTATAGTCCATTCATTCTCTTTGAGTGAACCCCTTAGCCACTAATTTGGCTTTATACCTTTTACTTTCTGGATTAGAATCTCCTTGTTTGATTTTAAAAACTCACTTGCAAACAACTATCTTTTGATTTTTAGGTCTATCAACTAAGTCTCATTTTTAATAAGAGAGACCATTTCATCCTTCATAGCCTCTTTCCATAATTTTGAGTCAAAACATTTAATGACATCATCAAAAGTAGCAGGTTAGAAATTCAAGGAGTCAAGAGCAAAAATAAGGTAACAAACTCATCACTATTGAATCTGGTGGAGGGTCTTATATCTCTTTGCTCTCTATCCCTAATTAATTGATAATCAGCCAAAGTGGGATCAACATATTCAATTTCATTTTCAGATTTAGTTTGCTCATGATTTGGCTCAGATTGAATGGACTCCACCTCAATCAAATAATCTTGATTAACAGTATTTTCAGTTTGATTTTCCAGGATAGTTTCATTAATAGGTGATGTTTCAAAAGTTTCAAGATCAAATGATTTATTACAAGGCATGTCATTTTCATTGAAGATGACGTTTCTACTAACAATCACTTTATTACCATTTTGACATTTGACTTACAATCTATACCCTTTAACTTCCTCTCCATAGCCTAGAAAAAAAAATACATTTAAAGGGCCTATGTTCAAGTTTACCTTCACTTTGAGGTGAATAAACAGTGCGCCAAAAACTCTGAGCCTGCTGTAATCAGGTGTTTCTCCGGACCACATTTTTTCAGGGACTTGAAAATCAATAACACTGGATGGGCTTCTATTTATAAGATAAGTTGCAGTTTTTAGGGCTTCACCCTAAAAATACTTAGGAAGACTAGAACTATACAACATACACCTTACCTTTTTCCAATAGGTATCTATTCATTCTCTCAGCAACACCGTTTTGCTGAGGAGTGTATGTTACAGTTCCATGTTTTAGAATTCCAGATTTTTTACAAAATGAATCAAATTTTGAATTACAAAACTCAAGTCCATTATCAATTTTCAATGCTTTGAGTTTCTTGTTGGTTTGGTTTTCAATCATTAGTTTCCATTATTTGAAGGTCTGAAAAGTATCAGATTTTTGTTTTAGAAGAAAGGTCCATATTTTTATTTTTATTTGAAAAAATCATTTACTATAAGTATATAGAACCTAAATCCACTTAGGGTATTTACAGATGTTGGATCACATAGGTCAGCATGTAAATAGTTCAGAATAAAGGTGGATTGCTTCCAGTTTTAAAAGGTAACATTTTTTGTTTTCCAAATATAGAGTTTTCACAAAAATCCAATTTTTTAATGTTGTCATTTCCAAAACAACCAAGGTTATTCAAAATAGTCGATCCCTTTTCTAAAATGTGGCCAAGTCTTTTATGCCAAATTAAGGACTTGCTAAGCTCAGAGTTTAAGGCTACAGAACAATAGCTTACCATAGGTTCAGTAGAGATAGTGTATGTGCCATTTATTTTAAGAGATGAGATAACATTTTTATTGCCTTATTTTAGTCTCAGTAAACCTTTATTAATCATGACATTGTACTTGTCATCTAATTGTCCCAAGGAAATTAGGTTTCTTTTAAGCTAAGCCACATATCTAGTGTTGTCAAGTTCAAGAATGTAGTTATTCAACAACAATTTAATCTTTTCAATTCCCTTTATTTGACAACTCATGTCATTTCCCATTTGGATTTGCCCTCTATTGAGGTCAACAAACTTAAAAAGACATTCTTCAGTTGGACACTTGGGAAAAGTACGGCCAGAGTCAAGACCCACTCCTTTGGGTCTCTTTTAGTGGTACTCACAAGAACTACCCCCTGAATATCAGGCTCATTCTTGCAGGCCAGAGCTGTAGAACCATCAGAATTGTTTCTATCTTTCATAACTGAAATTTTCTTGAAACAATCTTTTATTATATGCTCTATTTTATTACAGTAATAACATTTTCTGATTTGGTTATTGGATTTCACACGACTTTTGTTCTTCTCTTTGAATCTAAAATTCTCAGTTTTCCTTTCTTGTGAGGATTGTAATTATATATGAGTTGTTTCTTATTATTATTCAATTTCTCTTTTATGTGCAACCCTTCCCCATATTTAGAGTCCTTTGACTCAACTTTCAACTCAAGTTCTTCGTTCCTCAAGGCTGAGTTATTATATTAATGGTAAGATCTTGCCCTTCATATTCTAAAGCATTTCTGATGTCCTCATATTTATCACTAAGTGAGTTCAGTAAAGTAGCAACTTGTTGGTCATCAGAAAGCTTCTCATCACAATTTACTAGGTCCTGAATCAATTTTGTGAATCTGTCAAGATTTTCTTCCAAATCAAATAAGGGATCAAACCTAAAGTTATAAAATTACCTTAAGAGATAACATTTATTTGGCATGGTCTTAGTCAGATAAAGACCTTCTAACTTAGTCTACAAAGTCTGTGCAGAGGTAGTCTCACCTCTCACCAACATTTCTAATGACATTATCAGATAAGTATAAGAAAATTGAACTCCATGCAATATCATCTAATTATTGTCTCCTATAGGCACCAGTTTCTGTATCCCAACGACCATCAGGGGTTGCAACACATCTTTGTTGCGGTAATAGAGCCCTGATCTTTTGGTGCCAGAGATTGAAGTCTCCAGTCCCATTCCATGTCTCAAGTTCAAATTTATGGATGACAGATATGTACACAAAATTGCAATTATACAACACACCGAGTATAATGATTCAGACACTTTATAGAATGAACAAGATAATTGAGCAGTTGAATAAAGCGGATAATAACAAATATATATGTTTATCATGTAATTCACAATCAATGTTAAAACAATTCAAGAAGTATGTTATCGTTTGAAAAGGGTTTAAGGACTGGCAACCCTGAGTTCCACTACACCCTCAAATTCCCAGATCTTCGCAGGAGATCTTGGACAAAGGAAAGCAATGAAGGATCATTTACCTTAATAACCAATTTCAAACTTAACAGAAATATAGCAAATTACAGAGGGGTTTTTAGAAAATACCAAAGTCTGAAACTTTAGGGGCTGTTCTCTTCGTGTTTCACTTTTGTGTTTTGAGATTTGAATTCATTTTGAGTTTTGTGTTTTGAGTGTCCATTTTGAGATTGTTGAAAATGTGTTCTTTTTGTCATTTTGAAAACTTGTTTTCAAAACTAAAAACACCCAAAACACGTTCTCCCCTCCTCTCTCTCTCTCTCTCCTCTTTCTTCCCTTCCCCTCTCATCCCATCCCCTCCTTCTCTCGTATCTCTTCCCATTGCTGGGCTCCATTTCGCCGGCTAGAAGAAGTGGGGTACAACGATGTTGTTCTTCTTCTTTCTTTTTGGGTCACGATTTGGTAGCAATTTTGGGTCGTGATTTAAGTGGTGGTGGTTGTGGGTGCGATCTGCTGCGATTCGGTAGTTGACGGTGGTTGTGGTCACGACGCTGCTGTCCTTCTTCTTTCTTTTTTGGGTTACGATTTTCGTGGTGATTTTAGGTCGCGATTTTAGTGGTGGTGGCTGTAGGTGCGATCTGCTACGATTCGGTGGTTGACGCTGGCAGTGGTCGCTTAGCCGGCCACGACGCTGTTGTCCTTCTTTTTTTCTTTTTTGGGACGCGATTTTCGTGGTATTTTGGGTCGCGATTTGGGTGGTGGTGGCTGTGGTGGTTGTTGTGTGTGCGATTAGCTGTGATGTGGTGGTTGCTGTGGGTGCAATTTGGTGTTTGGCGATGGTCGGCTGTGGCGGCGGCGATTGGTGTAGGCGGCAATGGTGGTGATTGGGGTGAAAATACTCAAAACGCATTTTGAGAATTTTAGGTTGGTTTTAACTGAAAACACCCAATACGACATTTTTGTCATTTTCGATTTTCTTTGTAAATTTTCAACTCGTTTTCAACGCGTTTTCGAAAATAGAAAAGAGAACGTATTTTCACAATTTTGAAAAATCGAAAACAGAAAACGGGTTGAAAATGACAAAGAGAACAGGCCCTTAATGTTTCAGAATGAGAGAAGCAATAAGATAATACCAGAATCATACCAAGAATTCCAATACAAGTGCAAGAAAACAACGAGTCACCAAGACTCGGTGGGAACTCAGTAGGAATCGGTATGAGTTACCTCAACTCGCCCAAACTCAGTAGAGTCAACAAACCACCAGAATACAGTAGCGAGTCAGATTTGAAAACCACCAAGACTCGGTAAAAAAACAGACGATTAAATAGAGTTGTAACGAGTTCAAACGAGTTTTGAGGAAAAACAAATTTTGCCTCACAAAGTATATGAAATTCTCAACCAGATCCCCGGATCTACACCAAGAAACATTAAGACCTAACACTGGCCAAATCTTTTCCTAAAACAGTGGCTCTGAAACCACTTGTTAGGCTCGAAAACAACTTATTCTAAGGATCAAAGTTTATAACAACCACCAAATTGCAGAAAATTAAAGAAAATTAGAACACAAAGGATTTTTCACCCCGAAATGCACGCATGTTCAGTCTTGCGACTTAATCACCCGTTGATCATCTACAATGAGATACAGTTTTAGATCTACTAAGAAAAACAAAAAAAATCAATACATAATGTATGAAGAAACCATCAGTTTCTTCGAGTTCTTTATCGCCTCTTCTACAAATCGTAATCACACAACTCTCAAGCCCTTAATGAATGTACACAACAATCAAATGCCCACAAAGAATGAAGATTAAAATCCACAAAGATTGATTATAGAGTTACAAGAGAAAACCCTAACTATCACTTGGAGAAAGGGAAAAAAACGAAGAGCCTGAAAGAATGGAACCATCATCACATCCAAGAGCCAAAACCAAGTCACTAATCTATCTAACTCAATAGCCAATCCAAGGGTCAGAAAAGAGTCATGTGTAGAGCAGATTCTCTACCTTCAAGAGGCAAAAAAAGTAGTTTCACTTAAATGGCCGAATTGTACAAATGGTCAAACAGGCCAAGACCAAGTAGCGTATGTATCCAACTCAACAGTCACAATCCAAGAGTTATAATAGAGCCACGGGTAGAGCAGATTCTCAACCTTCAAAAGGAAAAAACGTGTTTCACTTAAACGGCCCAATTGCACAAATGGCCCAACTGGCCAACTAATAGTGAAGCAACCCAAATATATTGACAAGAATAAATAATAGAAAATTCACGCATTAATAAAAACACATAAGTTAAATGAATTTGTTAAATATACATTTACATTGAAGGTAACTAAATAGTTAAATAAATTAAATATATATTGAAAATCGAAAAGTAAAATATTACTAAAATAATTGAATTATAGTATGATTATAATCGTTTGAAAAATGATTATAATTTGATGTGATATTTAGTATATTATAGATTGATCGTGTAAGGAGGAACTCACAAATTTACGTTGACTTTTGTTTCTCATTAATGATTATCTAGTACTGCCAAGTAAGGTCCAAAAAGAATACACTGTGTAATATTGAGGAATTAATTTCGCGCTACACACAAATATAGTAAAATAATTCTAGAAAATCGATAGGTTTGCATATTATTTAAGATCAAAACTGGAGAATCTCTCAATTAAAACCTAATTTCAAGCTCATCAATCAAACACTAATTATCCAATCGAAAATGATTAAACTAGTATCCAAAATTTGAATAAAAATTTCAAAGATAATTAAATAATTATGACATATCATGTTTGGTACACATTAAAATTTTCATTTTCATTCTTCTACTCATTTTCAACCACACAATTTGCAAGAAATAATATTTTCCATCACATCAATAACTTTTCCTTCTTTTTCAATCACATATTCAATCGTTTTTTATTTTCCGTAAAGGCATTATTTAATTAATTAAATAACATTAGCATGCCATAAATTTGGCTATACATGTTTGTAAGTTTCTTGCCCACGAAGTACCATACACAACCAAGAGAATGATCACAAGTACCAAGATTTGTA
The DNA here is from genome assembly GCA_903798325.1 of Fraxinus xanthoxyloides. Taxonomy (NCBI): domain Eukaryota; kingdom Viridiplantae; phylum Streptophyta; class Magnoliopsida; order Lamiales; family Oleaceae; genus Fraxinus; species Fraxinus xanthoxyloides. Next base: position 3,898 of record CAIGRL010127042.1, on the reverse strand, counting down.
GTATTAACAGCTCAAATTTAACAATCTAGCTAGTAAATAATAATTTCAATGGATTAATTAATTCTTGGATTCTATAGTTTATGCAATATTTTTATGCCACACATTCCCTCTTAACTAATTAATCAATGCTAAAAAAACAAGTCAGTTCCAAGATCCAGATTAATTTTTAAAAAAATGATATATTTGTTGGGGTCGAGTGAAAGTATTAAGGGATGGGAACAAAAAATTGAAAAATCTTTGTCGGGTCTTTTCTTGGGCACACACTTTTTTATTCCACTCTGATTTAATTTTTTTTTTCTTTTAATTTTATCTTCACATTCTTGGCCTCCTTATATCAAATTCCAAGGAACGAACCTTATTTTCTCGTCCTTATTCGCTTCTTATATTCCCCATGTTTCTTATTTGTTTGTTTCCTCAAACTATTCTAACATATATTCCAATTTAGGCTATTTTCATCAATATTTTCACATCTGGCTTAGGCATCCATCTAAAAAATAAAAATTATCAAAGGTCAAAAGTTTCAATCAAAATCTAAATTAGAGACAGGTAAATTATTTATTTGGTAAACTCAATAATTAACATATTCAAATAAGTTTTTGAAAGAAAAATAAATTTATTTACTAAGGTTAATTATACGTGAAGTCAATCGTGCTCTAAGTCATGTAATTCAATAAAAGAAGATAAGGAGATATAGGAGTTAGCGTTCTCACTTAAGCCACGTTAAAAATCATTATTAGCCCTTGTTTGGGCTTCAATAAAAATAAATTTCAAAAAAAAATTATATTTGAATTTTTGGAGATTGTGTAGTTAAAAAATGAAGGAAAAATTTTAGGTTTATATGTAATATTATTTTACTGAAAAATGTGTAATTAAAAGAAGAAGAATATATTAAAATTAAAATAAAACCAACCATGGGCATATTGTTCAATGTGTGTTAAATTTTCTTAATCAAATATTAATAATAAACGAGGTACGTGCCTATGTGACATCCTAAAATTATACGGTTTTACCATATATATCATAACTTATATAGATTGGTGTACATACACAAAATGTTGTGAAATATGATTAGATCAAATTTTCTTAAAAGAAAAAAAAAATCCTAGATCTCTTTTTGACATATTATCTATCCGTAAATTTTCCATTAACTTCTTATATATGAGTAGAATTATTCAATATTATATTTCTGCAGTACAAAAGATTTGACCAAACATCTTTAAACACAAGAGGACAACAACGGGAAAGTAACTCTTTCTGTTTGTCTTTCCAATTGAGAAAGTAACGTACATATCTTTGCACTGTACCTTTCGCGGGCTATGGGGGACCATTGGAAGAAATAGTGGAACCGGCCATCTTCCCAAAATGACCACTGACCATTATAAAAATAAAAATAAAAAAAGTTTAAATAGGAGTTAAAAAACAAAAGGGCAAAAATACCCTCAAAAAGAAAGGAAAAAATTTTCTCACAGTCAATTCAATCAAAATAGTCGACCAACACCGACCACCACAACTCACTGACTGGCACCGACCACCACACAAAGAACCCAGTCACCGACGAAAAAACAAGGTTAGTTTTGGTGAACCACGAAATGTATTTTTCATGGTTGTTTAATTTTGACATTTATGTAGCTTATTTGTTAATTATTAGATGCTTGAGTAGTCGATGTTTTGGAGATTTTTGAAGGAAACAACTGAAGTTTTCGTGCAGGAGATCGTCGAAAATGCAATCTCCGGTCGCTTATAAAGTTGGCACACTCGATTGTTAACAGTTAGTTGGCCCAAACTGTTAACTAAACAGTCGACCCAAGACTGCTTGTGCCGACTAGTCAGCCTGTTTTTTTATATTAATTATTTAATTTTTACAATTTTAAATAATATTTTATTATGTATTTAATTTTTTTTATTTTGTTGTTCAATTTCTATTAAATTTAATTTACTCTTACTTTTCTCTTTTTCCTTTTGTTTTGTTTTATTTATTCTTTATATATACATTTTTTGTTAAATTTTATAAATTAAAAAATTATCCCTTTTAAGTTAAATAAATAATTTTAAACTGAAAATTAATAAATTAGATATTCTTTTTAACCAATTTATTTTTTTTCCCTTTTTTAAGTTTAAAATTCTTTTTAGTTAAATATTCTTTTTAAACAAATCTTTATTTTTTTTCCAATTTCAATTAAATAATATTAATATTCTTTATTTAATTTAATTTTGTTTAATTTTTTTATTTTTTTGGTAATAATTTAAAAAATACCTTAATTATTGTCTTCTTATTAAAATATATTTTCCAATTTAAAATATTTTTTTATATTCTTACCGTATTTTTTTTTATTTTCTTTAATTCATTTTTCATTTTTTTATTTTTGGCCATTAATTTGTATGTAATTTGATAAATTATTTTTAATCTGTATTTAATTTATTTTTCGTGCTTTTCTTTAATTTATTAAATCATTTTTTTTAGCGTCGATGTCCTGTGTATGGTGGTTACAATTCGGCTCGCTTAATTTTTTTGAAAATTATGATTTATTATCTCTTGTTTAATGTTCTAACGTTTGACTTTTTGCAGGATGGAGTATCATTTAGATGTTGAGTTGAAACAGATGGCGGGAAAAACTACTTATAAAAGTAGCTTTGAGAGTTTTACTTATGTGTTGAAGTTGTTCGATGATCAGCACAGAGATGTGCTACAACTGTCTTTCTTGTGGCCCATGTACCAGTTGCGAGAGGTATAGTACTCTGGACAGATCATTGATTCATTACTATGTCGACTTCTTAAGACGGCAATGCCCTCCATTCGAGCTCGAGGGCAAGGTTGTCAGTTCCTCCACGTTTTAGTTTACCCTGTTGATTGAACTGAGAGAAGCAATAGGCTATATGAGACGTATTTCCAGGAACAAGGGACAGTACTTCTACCCCAATTGATGGGCATAATCAGGGAGTGCCAACATATGTTGGATAGATTGAAGATTGAATTGGTCTACATCATTGAGAGTATGATGAAGTATCATCACAAGAAGACAACAATCGACATTTTTCATTTGGAAGTTGTTGATGACATCGATGCGTTCAACAACCATCCATAGGGCCAGAGATGTTTTGAAAACAACATATACGTCTTCACCATATCACACTCGAAGATCCATGCGTAAGTACGATACATACGGATTGTCTTGCCAATGCAGGTAAATGTTTGAAATAATCAATGTTAAAAAAATCTAATACTAAAATTTATACATAATAAGTGTATGTTTTGTAGATCTGAACATATGAGATTGTCCCCTTCTTGGGTACTCGATTTACGAGGCAATGAAAGATACGCTGCTCTCAGATGCATCATTGGAGAGCATCTCGAGCAGACGGATATCTACTCGGTAAACAATTATCAGCCCTTCTCGACGACCCTTAGGCGTGTATTACACATTGTAGATTTATATTGTATGTCGTTTCAAAATGTCATCACATGATCATTACTAGTTGAAATGTCAATATGTTAACCGAGCTGATGTCGTCGAAGGAGGAAGAGGGTCGTTATTTTGGGCATGAATTATCCATTCCAGAAACTCCACTAGACCGACACCTATGAGACCTCCTTCTCCTCTATCCAGACACCTCCCTCGTGGTTCTCCTGCACATGGTGATCTTTATGTCTTTTTGACTGGATTTATTCCGTAGATGAGAGGGGAGGTGGGCACGAGAGGAGGTAGGGGCCTTGCAATTAGAAATGAGGGGCGAGATATCGATTTTATGATTTCAGTGAAGTACGCTACGCTAACTAATCTATGCTTCTTTTAACATTTTTTTTGTTTCTTTTTCTTAGAGATAGCCACACGGTAGTTGGACGGATAATCTCGGATGCTTATAAGTGGTGTCATGACATCACCAATGCGGGAACTAGCTC
>CAIGRL010127033.1:0-13292 GCA_903798325.1 Fraxinus xanthoxyloides | reverse complement strand
TTAAAGCACTCATGGAGTAAATGATATAAGTGACTCATATGTGATAAGTGTCAATAATCATCTGGCAGTAGGACTCCAAACTTTAAATTTGTGAGAAAGTACATGCAAAACATCACTGCTAATATGTATGTTCCTCTACTTATGAAAGTCAAACCGTGTAGCACATTAAAACCTACATATGAAAGCTCATTTCTAATGAACAATGTCTTTTCTCCCCCTGACTTACGGGACAAATATGTTTCTTTTATAACAACTTTCAAAAGGAATGCTCACATATTTTTATTCATCTTAAGTGCATGCTTATTTCCATTAAGTGACTAACATGGCCCCTGTAATGAGTTTTGGACCGGTTAACTCAAGTCAGATGACCATAGGCACCAAGTTATGAAAAACCCCGCAAGCTTAATTGCTCAAGTCATATAGGCTCCGAAAAGAAACATTAAGATATTGAGTCCCTTATAATAATTTTTCATACAGATATTGATTCATGTAGGGGTAATATCGAGCTTAGGTCTAATAAAAATGGTCAATTCATGTTTAAAGTCACCCTACTAACATGTGACTCCCATCCAAAATCTCAAACATGCGATGGAGTTCCATTGTCAAGATCATAGAGTGTGCATTGCAGATGGTATATGAAGGATCGATATTAAATACTCCACAAGTATCTTAAGCTAGTCATGGAAATTATATTACATCTCACTACATAAACTCATTTTTTATTACACCTAATAAAATCAAGTGTAATGGATATCATGCTGTAAAACCAATTTCCAAATCAACATTTTTTTTTTAATTTAAGCAAACCTTGAAACTAAAGCAATAAATGAAAACAATTTTGTTTGTTTTTAGAATAAAAACATGAATGCACCAAGCACACAAAATATAAGAATTCAAACAAAGTACAAAACACAAAATAAAATGCATGAGCAAGTAAATAAATATGATGCATGCATAACAAGGTGTCATACAACCGTAGAATATGAGCATGCATCAAAAAGACTTAGTCAATGAGATACACAAACACCAATAGCTATTCAAAGATATTCAAAACAAGACCATCCAATGGTTTAGTAAACAAATCAGCTAATTGGTTCTCAGTAGAAATATGTTCAAGATTTACAATTTGAGTTTCCACAAACTCTTGAATAAAATGATGTCTGATATCAATATGTTTAGTTCGAGAGTGTTGAACAGGATTTTTAGAAATATTAATAGTGCGGTGTTATCACAAAACATAGTCACAGTACCCTGTTCAATCTCATAGTCACTCAACATTTGCTTCATCCAAAGCAGTTGAGTACAACAACTTCCTACCGTGATGTACTCGGCCTCGGTTGTGGAGAATGAGATAGAATTTTGTTTCTTACTCATCCAAGCAACGATATTAGCACCAATATAAAAACAACATCCAAAAGTACTTTTCTATCATCGGCATTACCAACCCAATCAGCATCGCAATAACCAACAAGATCAAGATTAGAGTTCCTAGAGTACATGATTCCATAATCAACAGTACTATTAACATATCTAATAATACGTCGCACAACGCTAAGGTGTGATTCCTTCGGTTCAGCCTAAAAGCACGCATAGATCACTACACTAAATGCTATGTCAGGTCTACTAGCAGTGAGGTAAAACAGCCTACATATCATACTTTTATACAGTGTTTGATCAACACTCTTGCCTGTAGGATCTAAACCTAGCTTGATGCTGGTACTCATAGGGGCTCTAGTGTATTTCTTGTTGTCTAATCAAAACCGCTAGATAAGATTCTTGGCATATTTCGATTGATCTTTCATCACTCCGTTTGACTTGAAATCCAAGAAAGTACGTTAACTTGCCAATCATACTCATTTCAAATTCTTGTTTCATACACTCATCAAACTCATGAGCAAGTAAATCAATGACGACGTCATCCACATAGATCTGAGCTATGGTGATGGTATCCTAAATCCGTCTTATAAACAAGGTTCTGTCTGTACCACCTTTCGTGAAATCATATTCTAGGAGGTATTTAGTAAGCCGATCATACCAAGCTCCAGAAGCTTATTTCAGCCCATATAAGGCTTTATTCAGCCTATACACATAGTGAGGACATTTCGGATCAACAAACCCTTTAGGTTGTTCCACATAAGCTTCTTCATGAAGAATACCATTCAGGAAGGCACTCTTGACATCCATTTGGTACAATTTGAAACCAAGGTATAGGCAATCACAAGGAGAATTCTAATGGATTCAAGCCTAGCTACCAGGGCAAACATTTCATTAAAATCAACAAGTTCAACCAGAGTGTATCCCTGAGCAACCAGCCTAGCCTTATTTCTCGTAATGGTACATTGATCATCCGTCTTGTTCTTAAATATACACTTAGTACCAATCACATTGCAATCATCAGGCTTAGTCACTAAGTCCCAAACTTTGTTTGTAACACACTTATTTAACTCATCATGCATAGCATTAACCTAACATTCATCCCTAAGGGCTTCCTTAACCTTCTTCATTTTAATATGAAACACATAGCTCGTATATAACAGATTGTTCAAAACCCTCTTGCAAAGTCTCATTCCTTCTTTTATATCTCCAATCACATTATCCTTAGGGTGATTTAATTTGATTGTGGATGAAGGTTCTTTGGGTGGTTTAGCTTTATTATCAGAGGTAGAATCCTTAGTTGAAACAACCATCTCATTTGATGTTTGTAGGAGATCCGGAATTGAATCTCCCTTAGGTTCAATTATCTTGAATGGATAAACTTCCACCTGTTCCAACTCAACACTCTCCGCCAATCTCCATTTCACTACAAGCATCATCAAATACTACATTAATAGATTCCATCACAACACTGTGCAGTTATTGTACACCCGATAAGCCCAACTATTCTTGGGATATCTTAAGAATATACCTTCATCACTCTTGGAAGCAAACTTTCCCAAGTTCTCTCTGTCTCTCAAAATGTAGTACTTGCTACCAAACANATCAGAGGTAGAATCCTTAGTTGAAACAACCATCTCATTTGATGTTTGTAGGAGATCCGGAATTGAATCTCCCTTAGGTTCAATTATCTTGAATGGATAAACTTCCACCTGTTCCAACTCAACACTCTCCGCCAATCTCCATTTCACTACAAGCATCATCAAATACTACATTAATAGATTCCATCACAACACTGTGCAGTTATTGTACACCCGATAAGCCCAACTATTCTTGGGATATCTTAAGAATATACCTTCATCACTCTTGGAATCAAACTTTCTCAAGTTCTCTCTGTCTCTCAGAATGTAGCACTTATTGCCGAGCACGCGAAAGTACTTAATAGTAGGTTGTTTACCCTTCCAGATCTCATACGGAGTCATGTTAGTTTCTGGTCTAAGATAAACTCTATTAACAATGTGACATGCAGTATTTATGGCTTCACCCCAAAAATGCATAGCCAAATATTTACCATGAAGCATAGCTCTCGCCATTTCTTGAAGCACACGATTTTTTCTCTCAACAGCCTCATTCTATTGTGGAGTGATCTATGAGGAGAACTCATGTTGGATTCCCTTCTCCAGACAAAAGTTCTCAAAATTTAAGTTTTCGAACTCCTTACCATAATGACTACGAATTCTGGACACAATTCCTTACCTTAATCATTACGAATTCTGGACACAAAATAACGTTTCTCATTTCTAGGTTTCTTACACATTGAGGTGACAAGATAGAACACTTCAGTTTTATCTCTTAGTAATTCAGTCTAAGTGAAGCGAGAAAAGTCATCTACCACAACCAAGATATATCTTTTACCACCAAAACTTTTGGTCCTAGATGGTCCTATCAGATCCATATGGAGTAATTCAAGAGGCTTGCTCATCAAGATCTTAGACTTTTGTTTATAGGGTACCCTAAGCTGTTTACCTTGTTCACATGGACCACAAACAGTGGTATCAGAATTATCCAGTTTAGATAGGTCATTGACAATCTCCTTTTTGGCAAGTTTAGACAGACTGTTGTGGTTCATGTGACCCAATCGTTGATGCCACAGCCCAGTTACGTTATTTTGGCACTACTACACCTGTAATTAGAACTAGGTAAGACTCCATAACATTTTTCATACGTTCTCACACCTTCAAGAACAACGTTACCAGTCCATTCATAAACAGAACACATTTTCTGGACAAAGGCAACCTCAAAATCAGCATCACAAATTTGACTGATACTCAACAAATTTGACTTTAAACCTTTCATATACAATGTAAGAATTTAAAGATGATGGAAAGTAGGTAATGTAGCTGAATGAAGATGAGGGAGAATTCTAATGAACTAGAATTGAATCTGGAAATTCATCTTGCTAGTAACATCAATACAAGTGCAAATAAATAAGAAGAAGACAAGGATAAAAGGCTAACGAACTATCCTAACAAACTACTCAACAAAGAGAATATTTATGCACCTAACCATGTGCAATAGAATGTATTGAAGCACAGTTGGGTGATATGTTAGTCCCCTTATGAAGTATATACAGATCCAACAGATATCGTAACTACATTATGAAGATAAGTAGGCTATTTGATAAGTAATATACATTATACATTCTAACACCCCCCTTCAAGATGGAGAATAAATGTTTTCTATTCCCATCTTGGAAAAATGTGATCTCAAAGTGATAGAAGATAACGCTTTAGTAAATATATCAGCAAGCTGTGATTGAGTGTTAACATAGGAGGTACAGATGTGTCCAGCTTCAACTTGATCCCTGATTAAGTGACAATCCAACTCGATATGTTTGGTTCTCTCATGGAATACTAGGTTGGAGACAATGTGTAATGCCGTCTAATTGTCACAATATAGAGTAGTTGGTTTGGAGTGATCAATTTGAAGGTCTCTTGTGAGGTACTTTAACCATGTAATTTCACAACAAGTGCTTGCCATCGACCTGTACTCTGTATCAGCAGATGATCGAGACACCATGCTTCATTTCTTGGCTTCCATGAACTGGCTAAGATTCTGAATAGCATAACATATGGCTTGCCTAGTTAAAGACAAATACATCAGTTTTCCAATCAATTTCCTGTAGACAGTAGGATCAAGTATTAGTTTTCCTGTGTCTCTTCCCAACTTCAGATTCTGGTCCATAGGTAGTTTAATAGGTTTAGCTCCAAGTCCTGCATCAGCCAACATATCTAAAGTGTACTTGCGTTGAGAGATGACAATTCCTTTGTTTGATCTTGCCACTTCAAGGCCAAGGAAATACTTTAGATCACCTAGTGCTTTAATTTTGAACCTGCTACTCAGAAACTTCTAAATTGTATCTATTTGATTCAAATTAGAGCCCGCTATGACAATATCGTCTACATAGACAAGCAAAGTTGTGAAGGAATCATTTGTCGTCATTGTGAAAAGGCTGTAGTCAACCTTTGATTGAGAAAACCCAAAATCTATAAGTGTTGTAGAGAATGTGGAATATCACTGCCTTGAGGCTTGCTTCTGGCCATATATATTTTTCAATAGCTTGAAAACTTGATTGGGAGTCCCTTTTATGTAGCCTAGAGGTTTTTCCATATATACCTCTTCATGTAAAACTCCATGTGGGAAGGCATTGCTCACATCAAATTGCTTGAGATGCCAATTTTGAACTATAGATACAGCCAACAGACATCGAACAGTAACAAACTTTGCAACAGGCGAGAATGTTTCATTGTAGTCTATTCCCTATTTTTGTGCATATTATTTGGCCATAAGCCTTACCTTGTGCCTTTCAATGCTTCCATCTGAGTTATGCTTCAGCTTATACACCCATTTGCAGCCAACTGCTGTCTTTCCTGGTGGAAGATCAGTGAGAATCCACGTTCTATTCAACTCAAGGGCTTCTATTTCTGATTTCATTGCCTTGCACCAGTTAGGATCATTCACAACTTGATGATATGTACTGGGTTCAAAGTGTGTGCAAATGGAGGTTGTAAAAGCTTTAAACTGAGGTGATAATTTATAATAAGAGATGGTATTAGAAAGGGAAAATGCCTTACCTGAAGATGCTATGAACCTTATCTTGAGAGAAGATTGGGATAACTGAGTTGATGTGGCCTGATGACAATGGAAATCTTGTAAGTACTTGGGAGCCCTCTTGACCCTTATATTTTCGAGTGATAGGTAATGTGGGAGGTGATGTTTGAGGATTATTTTCAAGTACAGGGTCGTTTGAAATGTTTCGATCAGGTGTTTGTGCCCTAGGTGAGTGGAGTGTGGCATCTGATGTGGATCCATGGATATGATTAATATCATCAAGGAGTGGTTTGGTAAAGATAAATTCAGTTTCTTCAATTGTTTTTTCAGCTTGTCTGTAAGGAAAATAAGCCTCATGAAATGTCACATTCCTAGATATAAAGATGATTTTTGTCTGTAAGTCCATCATTTTGTATCATTTAGCTCCAAAGGGGTAACCTAAGAAAATACACTGACGTCCTCTAAGATCAAACTTCTTTCTCCCATATGTCAATGTTGAAGCATAACAAAGGCATCCAAAGGTCCTAAGATGAGAGTAGGTTGGTGTGCACTGAAATAGTATTTCAAATGGTGACTTGCCTTGCAATAGAGGTGTGGGAATTCGATTTATCAAATATATTTCTGTGAGGTTAAATTCATTCCAATAACACAGAGGAAGACGGATTGGAATTTTAAGCATTGGCAACATTCATTAAGTATTGGTGCTTCCTTGCAACCACACCTTTTTGTTGAGGGGTCTCAACACAACTCTTTTGATGAATGATGCCTTTTAAGTTGTAAAACTCAGTCAATTTGAATTCAGGTCCATTATCACTTCTTAAGGTTTTAACTGAGGTCTAAAACTGATTCTCTATCATTTGGATAAAAGCTTTAATGGAATGATCAACATCAGATTTTTTTCTTAAGTAAATAGACCCAAGTGGAACGTGAATAGTCATCTATAATTGAAAGAAAATATTTAAATCCATCATGAGCTGTAGTAGGGCAAGGAGCCCAGATGTCACAGTGGATAATTTCAAACAATTACTTAGTCTTATGTGATCTTATGGGAAAAGGATTTTTATGTTGTTTTGCCAATGGACAAATAAAACAAGGAACATTGTTGGTATTCTTGGTTGATAAGGTGGTCATGAGAGCTGTGGGTGGAACCTTGTGTAGCATCAGTCGATACAGGCCATGTCATACTTCACCCTTCCCAATCGTCCTCCAAGATAAAAGGTCTTGCACATAACAGGCATTAGACATGAAGATTAGGCAACAAGGGACCTATTGAGTTAATTTCTTGATAGACAGTAGATTGAAGTGAAAATTAGGAACACATAACACATCTTTGAGAAGCATAGAATCTGTAATTTGCACTACACCAGTATGATTTGCACTACACCAGTATGTGTAGCAGGAACAATCTCACCAGTTGGCAATTTAACTGAGAGAGAAGTTTTAGATTCAATGCAGGCAAAGAGATTGGTGTTGCAGATCATATGATCTATTGTACCAGTGTCAATAATCCATGGGATGCTATCGAAATTTTGAGAGTGCGTGAGTGTAACAGATAGATAGACAGCTTTACCAGACAGATCAGATTGAGGGCTAGTTTTTGAATGATCACTGGTTTGCACATGATTGACAGAATGAGTGTTCTGTGAACTTTCCTTAGGTTGAAGCAAGGCAAGGTTTTCTTCATATTGTCCCTTGGTCAAAGAAACTGACCTCCCACTCTTTTCTTCCACTACCCTAGATTGATTTGCAAAACTTCCATCTCTCATCTGGATGTTGTGTAACTTGTGATTAGGAGGATAACCTCGTAACTTAAAGCATTTTTCCATAGTATGCCCTATCATGTTGCAACGTATGCAAATAGGAGGCTCAATGTTCCCTGCCTTAAAACATTTGTCTACACTGTGTCCAGGGATTTTGCAATGTATGCAATATGGTCTATCCCTTTTACCAGTGAAGTTTGATTTTCCATAACTGACAGTCCTGTTATCTCTATAACTTTTCCTAGTTGCCATTGCAATGACTTTATTGTTCACAACAGTTGAGGTAATTTGCCTCTGTCTCCCCTGCTGTTGTATGTAGGAGAACACTTTGTTTACTGGTGGAATGGGATCAAGCATCATCACTTGAGCCCTTGTGTTATCATACACTTCATTTAGCCCCATTAGGAATTTGATTACACAATCATGTTGATGTCTATCCATTAGTACTTTCAATTGTCCACAGTTACGTTCAGGGATGGGATCATAGACTGATAGTTCATCCCCAATGGTTTTTAATTTACCATAATAGATACTTATAGAATCATTTTCTTGCTCCAGATCAGTCAGTGCTTTCTTCAGTTCATATATTCTGGGTCCATTTTGTTGGGAGAATCGATCCTTAAGTGCAACCCATATCTCATTTGCCTCATCCATGAATGCAACACTGGGTCTAAGAGAGGGAGATATGGCATTTTGAATCCAAGATACAACCATATCATTACATCTCTCTCATGGATCGAAGGAGTTACTGGTTGGTTCAAGCTTAGGTAGTGTTCCATTGATTAAGCCAAGCTTGTTCTTAGCTTAGAGTGCTCGCCGGAGTGCCCTTGACCAGGTAGGATAATTTTTTGTGGCCAATAAATTTGTAATGAGAACGGTTCCTGGTTTAGATGAGTTTTCTAGCTTGTAATGATCAGAAAGTTCAGGAGTTTAGATGGGAGCTGCGTTTTCACTAGTGGCAGAATTCATTTCAGCAATTGTGATCATTGCTCTGATACCATGTAAGAATTTAAAGATGATAGAAGGCAAGTAATGCAGCTGAATGAAGATGAGGGAGAATTCTAATGAACTAGAATTGAATCCGAAAATTCATCTTGCTATTAACATCAATAAAAGTGCAAATAAACAGGAAGAAGAAAAGGGTAAAAGGGTAAAGAACTATTCTAAAAAACTACTCAACAAAGAGAATATTTGTGCACCTAACCATGTGCAATAGAATATACTGGAAGCACAACTGGGTGATATGTTAGTCCCCTTATGAAGTATATACAGATCCAACAGATATCCTAACTGCATTATGAAAATAAGTAAGCTATTTGATAAGTAATATATATTATGTATTCTAACATACAACACATCTGAGATGGAAGGTAGTCCAACAATACTCACAACTCCAGTATCGATGCAGTAGCTCCATCACCAAACGTAACAACACCACCATTCAATTTATCAAGTGAAGAAAGCATCGATTTGTCACCACACGTGTCTTGAACATGTACTGTCAAGATACCACATAGAATTATTTTGCGCTCTAAGAGCAAGGTGAGCAACACGACACTTTAAAAATTCTCTCGATCATTCATTCTCACCCTCTGATTTGATTTCAACAATCATGGTGAAGGCCATATACTCTCGTTCATCCTCACCACCGACATCTCATCATGATAACTAGAATATTACTCATCATCACTCATGGTCATAGCTACAGTCTTACGGCTTTCTTTACCCGAACTCTTCATCAAATTAGAATATTTAATTCAAATGTAATCGTAACCCCTGCACTTATTGCATTGGACAGATTGAGTTTTACTAACGGGAGTCCTAGAGGTATTCTTCTCACGTCTACCTCTCAAGAGTTTATTAGGGACTTCACTACTCTGTGTCTGAGGCTTTCTCTCATTCCTCATCACCTTCTGAAATTTTTTAACAAAATATGCAATTTCGTCATCCGTAAGTGTCTCGGTGTCGATGAATTCCCTCTCATCTTCTCTAACAGTGTTCATGATGATGGATTTTTCTTTCTTAGGCTGTGCTAAGGTCAATTCATAAGTCAGGAGGGATCATGCGAGTTCTTCTATTTAAACGCTGTCTAGGTCCTTACTTTCTTCAATTGTAATTACCTTAGGTCTAAACCTTTCAGGTAGGGATCTAAAAATCTTGCGAACGATTTTCGACTCATGGATCCTTTCGCCTAGATTAAAACTAGAGTTCACAGTATCGTTCAACTTATCATATAATTCATCAAATCTCTCATTATCATTCATCCTAAGTTCTTCAAATCTAGACGTCAATATTTACAATTTGGTGTTTTTCACAATTTTAGTACCCTCCTAGGTTGTCTCCAAAATGTCATAAACTTCATTAACAGTCTTACACATAGACATTTTTCTAAATTTCTCAAGAGACACAACCATAAACAAAGCATGCAGACTTTTAATGTTTCAATTATATTCATCCAATTTAGTTTTAGTCCGCAAAGAAATATCAGTAGATATAACTACACCATCAACAGTTACTGTAGATGGAATCCACCCATTTTGCACTCAAATCCAAATAAATTCATCCAAAACCTTAAAAAAAAGCTCTCATTCGAACTTTCCAGCAGGTATAATTACTGCAATCAAAATATGACGGTACAGACAAAGAACTACTCATCTAGATAAAATCAAATAAGGGTCAAAAATGCAAGTTCAACCCTAACAATACTTAAAGGGGGTGAATAAGTATTTAATGCGGAATTAAAAACAATCACTTTTAATTATTACCTAGATGGTTAATCATGCAAGTCAAATTATCTTATGTTGAATTATCGCAATTTGCATATCATAAACAATGAATAATAAAGTAGTAAAGAATACAAGAATTGTTCACGAAGAAACCTAATTGGAAAAAACTCTGAGCACTTTGCCAGTCAATTCACTATAAACGATTCAGTACTTACAGTCTACCAGACTAGACGACGACAAGAACTATCTGATCTCCTGACTGCAATTCTGATAGCTCTCCTGAATTCTGTGCTCCTCTGCACCAATTCCAACTGCAATAATCAATGCTCTCCTGGAACTCCGCTATCCTGCTATTGTCCTTAGCTTAGTAGAATCGCTTATCTCCCGCGGATCACAGACTGGAACTCCAGTGGTCTTCCTCGATCTTCAACACCTCTGATAGATATGTAGGAAGTTTGGTTTTTGATATTTGGATATTGAAATTATTGTTTTTCTGACTACCAAGAATGAATCTCAAACACACATGAAGGTTGAAAGTTTCAAGGAAGAAAATTGATAGTACAATGTTTGCTTATTGTTCAACCTTAGAATTCTCGTTCTCTATCTTTAGGATATTCATAGGTAAGGTAGAAAACAGATGGGTCGGGAAAAAAACCTTTAAAACGCGAAGTAAAATATTCCCGTATAAAGCTATTGCTCGAGCGAAAGTCTACAGACAGTTGAGCGACAAGGTATCGCTCGAGAGAAAGAGGGGCGATGGTTATGCTTTTGTAGCTCAGTTCAACGAAAAATCGCGTCGTTTTCCTCCTTGTTTCAAACTCGAAACCCTAAACCTATTTAACTAACTTCTAAGAAAATTGCACATTACTCCTTGACTTATTACAATATATCAAATCAAGTCCTTTTGTTCACAGAATTTNTTTAAAACGCGAAGTAAAATATTCCCGTATAAAGCTATTGCTCGAGCGAAAGTCTACAGACAGTTGAGCGACAAGGTATCGCTCGAGAGAAAGAGGGGCGATGGTTATGCTTTTGTAGCTCAGTTCAACGAAAAATCGCGTCGTTTTCCTCCTTGTTTCAAACTCGAAACCCTAAACCTATTTAACTAACTTCTAAGAAAATTGCACATTACTCCTTGAACTATTACAATCTATCAAATCAAGTCATTTTGTTCACATAATTTGCCAATTACAAAATCAACTAAAACCTAACACAATTGTGACCGGTGACTTTACTTTTTGAATCCTTTCCTCTTTCTACATTGTCTACGCACTACAAAAGGCACTCTATGTCCAACTATAGTATTCTTATTGCGCTTTCGCTTGTCAAGACTCTGTGGTTAAATTTGTATAAAGAGTTCACTACTAATTGACATGATTTCTCAGAGCATTGGGTTGATCTCGAGGAGCAATTACTGGAAAAGATTGAAATGTGTAAACATCTTATTTACATATACTCTTAGTATCCAAATATATTGTTGAATGTGATATGTTATATTTGCATGTAAGAATAAGCGTTGGCATTACATATTACTGTACTAAAATCCAGTATCTTTTATGTTTCAAAGTGATTTGTAGTCTGTAGTCAGTAGTTGAGATATCTGACATGTAATTTTTTTCTGTGGTTTGTTAGGTTCAGTGAATGGACATTGACGTGGCAAGCCCGGCTTGGAACGATAAGAGTAAAGAGAACCAACAACACCCCACTAATTTTTCATTACGGAAGAGCATTGTCCAGGCTTTTTCAGAAGTGGAGGCAATTCCCTCTGGTGATCAAGAGCCTATCCTTGATCAAATATGGGACCAAAAATTGCGGAGGTGCAGGATTCAAAGAGGTGGCTGCTATTAAGAAAATCCTCAGCTTAGATAGAAACTTAAAACAATCAGATCATTGTTTCATAATATACATATATAAGTCACAGGCACAGCTCTTCTATTATTTAGCCTCGCATTTTCTTTGCCAGATGCTTTTGAGTGTGATTATTGTTTCGTGATTTTGGATATTTCTTGATTTTGAATTGTTGTTGATGCATTGTGTACGAGTGTGTCAATTCTTATGTTTAGTAGTTTTGAGTTAGACTTTCAATCTGTTTTGAAATTTTGATTATATTTTAAAAAATCACATTTGCTGATTAAAATTGTAGTGGGAAATGTTACTACGTAGGTTCTAATTTCTGACTAAAATTTTCCCAACCAATGACAATGTTCGGACAATATTTACGACCACCACTTGCAACTTCACGAAAGGTTGTATTGCTGACTTTTTAATGTCTTTTATCGACTCAAAATAAGGTTACTCTAGTTGGTAAAAACCTTGGCTGGCTGGCAAAATGACGACCAACATCTCCTCGTCACTGACTGGCTTTATCGATAATATTGGACTTTTAGAGATCAATCTCTTGGTTGGTAAAACTCACGCGCTCTTGTAGTGAAAGTAGTTAAGGTAAGTGTTCTCAACTCAAATTTTAATGGATTTAAAAGTCATTAAAATCTTGGTGCCTTCAACTCATATATAATAAATTTAATTAAAATTTAGGTATCCTAAATTCAGATTTAATAGATTCCGATAAAATATAGGTGTATGCATACCAATCTATTTGAAATTGTAGAGTGCATACTTTTTACATAATACTCTCGATTCAATGATGAAAATTATTTCTGATTTGTTGATATTTATTTTCATGACTTTGGAGATTATAATAATTATTTCAATTTTCAGACTGAACAATTAGTTTTTTTTTTCTTTTGACATTTATTTGTTTTATTTTTAGACTGATGAAATTAGTTATTTAAATTACAAAATTATTAAGGTGCTGTTCTCT
>CAIGRL010127029.1:0-10432 GCA_903798325.1 Fraxinus xanthoxyloides | reverse complement strand
AAATTTTCCACGTTTTTTTTTTGGCAATTGGAAAAAAGTCTAGATAGTAAAAAAATTTATCACTTTTACTGACAATTTCCATGCAAAACAAAGTCAAACGAATGATATTCGGTATGATAATTTTTTTTGGCAATCAGAATAAATTCTAGACCCAATGGTAAAAAAACTATCATTTAAGTGGACAATTTACATGAAAAACAAAGTCAAACGGATACCAAACTTTCAACATTTTTCAGATGGAAAATTATAACAATCAAACACAATTAATTGCAATTCCTAGTAAAACAAATTTTAAACAATTCAATTCCCTATAATTCATTTTCTTTCCACCCAAATTCCACCCATACAATCAAACAGACCATAAATATTACAAATAGCATGATTTTAGCCGACCCCCTTTTTTTGTACCGTTAACTTTATTAAGCCCCTATTCGACTAAAACTCTTCAATTTTAACTCATTTTCAATCATACATTCCCACGATAAAGTATTCTGCACGTAAATTCGATTTTTTTTTTCTACTTTTCAATTACATATTCTTTAAAAAATCACTATCCAAAATATCATTTTCTCCCAATTACTCTATAACAGCCATCAAATAGGGCTAAATAAGTCCGAAAGGGTTGAGTCATTCCGTTTTACTTAACTCAATCTCATCAAGGCTGCGATAGGGTTCAACCCTCCTATGTGCCTTTACTTGATGATGAGAACAACCCGATTCTTCCCATCTAGCTTCTTGTTTAACATGTAACATTACCAGGTTAGCCATCTTGTTTTGATGTATATAAACTGTTGACCCCAAAAAATGAACTCAACAGATGTCGAGCCCACTCTTGTCACGTCAAATGCGATTTCGGCGTGTTCTTACCGGATTAGCAACGAAAAATGACGCGGGAGACACTTTACAGCGAGAGACAACGATGTTCAGGTTCTGGCGGAGTGAAACAAAGACGATCTCACTAACAACGATCGTCGGAAAGAAATTACCAAAGTGATTCAATGTTATAATCAACAAGAATATGTGGAAAGATAGATTGAAAATGTGCATTGAGATCTCTTGTATTCAAATGTATATTTTTCATATATCACTGCTCTGAAGAAAATCCAACCCCTTATTTCTTACAAAGAGGATCTACTTATACTATCTTGGCTGACGTGGTGATCGTTGGATCAGAACTACATGACTTCATCTCATGAATTGGGATGTCACATCATCGTTCATTCATACAATTAATATATTGACAAAGGGTCAGCCGCTCTACATAGTAGGTCGATACACTAACAAACTTTATTACGGACGTTACATTAACCACTTCTAAAAGATCTTCAAATCTATTATAAGAGACAACATCGGCTTCATGACATCGGATGGTTTAGAGCCTCGGAGAGCTTCATAGAGCCTCGGAGAAGTTAGAGAGCATCAGACAGATTGTTGAGGTGGTTCTCTAAATTGAGAGTTTCAGCTTATTTCTTTATTTCCTTAGGTAGTGGTTTGGCCAAAGTTGCAGCACCTCGTCCTGAGGCAATGCCTCGGCATGGACTTCGACCTTGTAATGCAAGGACCTCGATTTTGTTTGATTTCTTCATATTTTGATCTCATGGGTTTTTATTTGACTTTTTTGTTGACTTTCCACGTGGCATGTGATCCACCACGTGGCACCTTTTCCTTGGGCCTCTAAAATGAGGCGTAACATAAACTTTTTTGGGCTGGTACAACATGACTTGACTCAAAAAACATACTCATATTTCTTGTCGAATAAACACTACTGCCAAGTATCAACCCCTTCCGTTGCATTACTAGGTTACCAATCTTACAAGGGGAGGTTGACAAGAATTACTGAAATAGTGTCACCAAAGTACTAGACCATTTTCTATTTTTCCATGATATATTAGCTTTGCTTCATTTATTAAGTCCCTGTTTGGTACATACATTAACATTTTTATTTTTATTCTTTTAATTATTTTCAACCACACATTCTCTAATAAAATAATATTTTTCATCATATCAATATCTTTTCCTTCCTTTTCAACCACACATTCTCCATCAATCTACTATTCCAGAATGCATTCTTTTAAAATAATGTGGTTCAAACACACCCTAAGATATTTGTTTGTATGTTGTTTCAAACTAACAAAAATAGTATAAAAAAAGCTTTGCAAAAGAGTTTTAAATTGTTGTCATTCTTTAAAATATACAGATTTCAATTCATGCATCGCTCGGTCACGTGCTAAGTTCATCTGTTATCAACTACAAGTTTGCGACACCAACTAAAGCTGGCAACAACGTATTCTCTTCTTTTCCCTACTATTGGTGTAGTTGAATCTTGAGGTACTTTGTTGCTAATTTGAAATATAAAAAGAAAAGTGCCCCGATTAAATTATGAACTTATGTAAATAAATCACGAGATACTTTATTACTTAAAATTAAAAAGAAATCCCAATTTTGTAACTTGTTTTACTGTACAAACCAACCTACAAGTTCAGTGTCCGGAGAGGAAAGGGTTGGAGCGAAAAGGGAAAAATGGTGTAAATGAGTTTTAATCACTCTTATGGAAGGGAAAGTTTGATGTTTATTTTTTTCCCCCACTTTTTGGCGAGAATCGGTTTTGAAAGTAAGAAAAAAGGTCACGTGGACTTTATGGACACCCTTATGGATGGTGTGATGTATGCCCAATATTGTCCGTAAAAAAAAAAAATACTCTCTCATTTCATGTCTTACATTATAGATCACTTTTTTTGTCGAGAGAATATTTGATTTCTTAGCCTATTATATGGGACGAATGCAGTACATAAAAACTCTATTTCAACTTAGAAATGCTCAATTGATGAAAAAATAATTGACTACTTATAGATAAAACTTTTCCTCGTAAGTTCACTTTTAATCATTAAAAAATAAAAAAATTCAATTTTAACTTAAAATACTCAATTGATAAAATATTATTACGTCTGAACAAACTTTCTTAAACTCAATTTCAACACAAGCGTGCTCAATTGATGATACATTAATGTTTGATACAACTTAAAATCCAATTAAAATTAAAAATATGACCGTTATTAGATCTCACCCGTCTAATAAAAGTCAACCATAACGGCTAATTTTTCGATTTTAATCCGATTTTAATCCCTACCAAATCCTTCTAAACTTCTTTCCACTTATTTAAATACAGAAGATGGAAAAACAATTATTCTTCCTTTCACTTGTCCGTAAGTAAAAAAAGTTGGGTTTAAGCCTAACTGGCGGCATGTGTGAACTAAATACTCTGTGCACGAATCTTCCATCCTAAATGATGAGAGACGAGTGATCCAAAGTATAAAATTCAGTAACACCAAAATCATCCCTCTACCCCACCTGCCCCTACCCTACTGTGCCCCTCCCACGTGCCAGTCTGCTTGAAGCGGGCGCTTTATGTAGACTTGTAGAGAAAAGCTAATAGCTTTTATAGAAAATTGCACTACTTAATCCCATCATATTACATTAGTAACAAGATAGTCTTCAATCTTGTAAATTGATTCTTTTACACAATTAATCTTCAATAACGCAAAGTATTCAAGCTAGTGTTAAATTATCATACGACATTCGTGGAAATCTATCGCTTTAAATTCTTGAAAGTCAATCTAAGTTAGGAACCAAAACTAATTTTTGTTTTGTTGACATAGGAATCCGCAACCGCTATCCGTGAGTGCGCATTGTGTTAACCTCACTCCATGTGCAGTAGTTCGCAAACCACACAGGAGATATAAAATCGCACTAGACAAGTCCGGTGCGATCGGCTCGACCAAGGAAGTGTTGGTAGGGGATTCGAACTCATGACCTTTGGTCACTGCGTTCATATGCTTCACCAACTCGACCATCCTGAAGGAGTTACCAAAACTTAGTTTTTATAGAGCTGAATATGTGAGAATCACAAGAAAATTTAATAACATTTTTAAAGGTTAAGGACCAACTTAAATTAGGGTGATATATTGGGAAGGCAGTACAAATTTCTCTAGCTTTTTAACACAAGAGGGGTCAGGGGATACAACTTGGGCCTACCTACTATCCATAAAGCAAATTGCTCTTAACCAAAAAGCCATCTTAGGGCTCAAACCACATCACTCACTTTGCACGTGCAAGTGAAATTATTACTAATCTCCCTTTCCACCCTCAATCAATTATTTAAGTCAATTATTAAACAAATAGTTGTACTTTCTAAAAAAAAAATGTTAAAATGAATCTCCCTTCAATTTTTCCACGATCAATTGGAATTCATCTCCGTTCGCGTAAAATCCATATGCATTGCATTCTATTTGATCAACTGATATACTTTTGGTTCTCGTATTATATAATACACAAGATTGGAGAACATTCAATAAAAAATAAATATAAAATCTTGTTCATGGTACTTATTATAAATATTTCACATACATACATATAAAAGTGTAGAGGTTGACGAATGCCATTTGAGTTTATATTTTTCAATCTTACATAAGATACTATGCGCTTATTTGATATGTTCAATTAAATAGAAAAATATATAAACATGTCGCATATCTTTCTTTCTTTATTATATTTACTTATATCTCGCCTAACTTATAATTGAACAAAACAATTATTATAAATAAAAGCAATTTTAAGCAGGGTTGAGTTCAATGTATTGTAAACCAACTTTATGAAGTACTAATGTAACTGATTGAAGGGTGAGGACACAAAGTTTGGAATCATGGGTCTAATGATGCTATGTCGTTTAGTCATTTTGCATGGGAAATATGAGAGTTTCCGAAAGTATCCTTGTGATGTGATTCTTATTTAAAGCCCACATTGCATAAGCCTAGTCCCTCACATTATTTTCTTCAATGGAAGAACATCTCAAAGAACTGCAGCTACTATCCAGTACTAATCCACACTCTGCACCTTCTTCGTCACAGGCTTCATCCTGGCAGTTGGATTCTTCGACTAAATTCCGGTCACGGGATCACTTCGATGGTCCATCACTAGACCTTCAATTGTCAATAAGTGTCACCCCACTCAAGCCACCATCAGATTGTGTTGTAATAAGAAGAGTTAAAGATTGTAATGATGTGAAGGAGTTTGATTCTAGCAACGTTGAGGCCTTGAAATGGCACTCAGCGGAGCAAATTCGACTGGCAGCAATGGAAAAGGCTTATGCGGAACGTGTGAGGGAGCTTTCGAGGAGAGAAATGGAGATGGCCGAGTCTGAATTTGCTCGTGCTCGGGCCCTGTGGGAACGAGCACGAGAAGAGGTTGAGAAGGCTGAGAAAATGAAGGAAAAGGCCGTTGGAAAGATGGACTCAAGATGCTTGGAAATCACTTGCCAATCTTGTAGACAAAAGTTTCTACCCTAAAAAGTGCTAACTCCACTTTTTGAGCCTATATAGGGAATTGAAGTTTGTTTAACTTCACACGATGAGTTTGGAGTATTTGATTCCCCTTTGACAGAGTGAACAATAATCTTGGATTTGGCTTTGCAAACAGCAAATCTGTAAAACGAGAAAATCGATCGGTCAAATGATCGTGTTTTCTCGATAGGGCTCTCTTATCTCTTCCTTCTCCGAGCCCAGGTCATGGAAGTAAAAATTGAGGCTTCAAGTCCCACATGCCGGATTGATAGAAGTCGCCCCTATGTTATCAGTCTAGTTCCCGACTTCCCTCTAGACCTAGATGCTGTCAACGATCCACCTACGGATGAATTACCGGGCTTATATCTTAGGCTTCTCAAATGATCTGTCTTCGACATAAACTTGGTTTTTTTTTCTCTAATTCTATGTAAGTTTGGATTGTTCCTTCGTATCAAATATTAGAACAGCATTTCATATACGCCCTTTAAGGTTTCCTATATTTCTCCTAAAACACGACATAAAAATGGACAAAGGTATTAGATTTCGATACATGTGAGCACAACAAGAACATCATATATAGTACCTATACTGATCTCTTAACTATGAAACCTATTTCTTTTGGTTCAAGAATTATTTACATTTTAACTGTTTCCATGTATGAACATGAAGAATCCGTACCAGAAATGAAAAATCCGTTTATGTATTGAAGCCTATATTATCGTTCATTGTAGTCCTTTGGATGAATCACCACGACTACGCGTATGAAAAGCTGTTAGCAGCAACTGATTTAAGTAACTTATTACCTGATAACAGTTGAATCAACAAAAGAATTTACTTCTTAGTCTAATTCCATGTGTGGGAGGGTGATGGGATTAGCTAATCATCCGTGCACGATGGTGACCCATTGTCTTGGCCATTGTAGCATCTATGTCCTCCAAGGTATACCCAATGACCCCGAGAAGGACGTAATTGACCCGCCCTTCAATTTCTGGTTCTAAAAGAAGGCAGGAAGCTCTCAAGGCTGCCTCCCAGCACGAGCAACTAAGAGAGCTATTCCATTTAGATGGTGACAAAATGGCTAGACCAACCCAAGAATCCACCCCAAGCCCACTCTCGTTTCAAACATGCTCTTGGATTATCCACCCACTCTACGAGAATGCTCCGGCATTGACTCGAACATGAAATTTTCAACTTTGATACCAATTGATGTAGGAGCTAGCCACCACTTTGCCCAAAAGTTAAAACTCATGACCATAATGCAATCCACTCTACATTCAAAATCAAGCTAGGAATTCACCCCAAGCCCACTCCCTTTGAACCCACGCTCGTTTCAAGCATGCTCTTTCATTAGTGTATAAGCACATAAAACATACATGAAATAAGAAATCTGGTGTTACAAAGATAAGAAATAGTAATTCTGAATTCAAGTTGATTCTATTTGCCTCCATATGACGTCAGGCGACGTCAAATTAAGAACCTTATAGAGGTTAACAAGGGCAAATGAATCGGAACAAAAGGTAAACAAAATTCATTAAGAAAAAGACAACATAGCTGTATACAATTGTATTCAACTTGTTAACTTTACTTCAACATAAACCAAACACCCACTATCAATGTCCGAAATCCTACATAAAAGAAATATATTTGGATAAGATGGCTCTTACTAAAAGCACCAGTCCCATCAGTGATCAGCAGCAGCACCCTATTTGAGATGTTACAACAATTTGATTTTCTTGATTTGCCTGTAGACTACAAATATATTATTTTTTTTATCAAATTACTCTGAAAGTGGAGATTAAGTTCTTACTAACACTGAGAAATTTGAAGTGAGACATGTTTTCATTAGGGCCACATGATAATTTAACAAAGATTTACACAGTTTTTATAGTTAGGGACTGGATGTGCTTACTATATTAAAATATTGAGGAACAACTTGCTCCTTTTTAAAGGTTGTCCCAGAAAGAAATAATTCAAAATAGAAATTAAGAGGTGAAGATAAAAACTTTCTTAATTTGTCAAGTGAGCACAGAAAATCATAGTTTTACTATATTTTAAGTCCCATTGTAAAGCACCTGCTTTTGGAAATGGCAACAAGGTATGGGAACAAAAAGGTCCAAACTGAAAAAATATAAGAAAATATTCACCTAAACAGCCAATCAAATTCACAAGTTTCTTGCTTGGGTGCTTTACCTCATGCAGAATCTGGTAAACACTTCCCTCCAGTCTTGCTTTTGGGACAGCGGTACTTCTACAAAGCTGATATGTTTCTATTGTTTAACACCTCGTCTAACGGCTCAAGTTGTTGAAGCACGTTCTTTCACGTGCTGTCTAGATTAGGTCTGACAAGTGTAAGTTTTATAAATGAGTGTTGTGAGACTTAAATCGAGTACATTTGCTTGTTCTAATAAGCATTGAATCACATTATCTATTAGACGCTTCACCGTTTGATAATTCAAGCAAATTTTAAGAAATAAAAGAAATAAAAATAAAAATGAGAGGGAAGCCAGTGTTTAGATCAATGCTATCTATTTTTGTCTTGAATGTTGTGGAGCCTAATCATATGCCTATTTTTTGGTATATATTGACATTTATACTTCAATATTGTTTCCCTAATATACTTAGCATCTAAAGGATTTATTAGGAGACTTCTTTTTCTGTGTGCGCGCGTCATGGTGAAAATCGACAAGTGGACGTAGCCCTAACCCTAAAACCACTATGAATCTCCTTTTGTGTTCAAAATTGTAACTCGACACATAATGGTTGATTGCAGCATGACATGATGGTAACATTGTCGATCATTGATAATCAAATATGACAGCTTATATATTCTACTTTCTGTCACTTATCTTCGATTCTGATACATTTAGCAATTGCCAATTTGCAATAGTAATCAAAATTTCAAAAAGAGGTGAACCAATTGATAAAGATGTAGGACCATGTTGTTTGATCATCAGCACAGTTATTATGACAAATCCTAAGACATTTGTCCTTTCAAATTGTCAGTATGCAGCACATTGCAACAAGGATGCTGTATTTCAACACAATTCAATCAATCTATATGCACATATTTAACTGCGACGATAAAATGTTGGCAGCGAAATAGTGACAGGAAATGATAGTTGCCACTTCGTAGTGGTCCTAGCCCTAAAGGGATCCATGAAAGTCGTCGTGATCCACTCAATCATCATCTAAATGATTTTCAGGAGTCTTCTTGTTTGGATGGGATTAGTTGTCTTCGCATCCATTGAAGAAACATATGAGCTGATTAACTTATGTTGTCTAGTGGGCATTCACTTGTACTCGTTCATTTCAGCAAGTAAAGTGATCTCACGTATTTTTGATTTAATATTGTACAATCTACCATATCAGCTTAACAAAATGAGAGCCAAACACAATTTCAAAGATTGTTAAAAAAAATTCATTTCTAACTGGTCTAAAGAAAAAGCCAATTTACTTTTGGAGGTGGGAAAGTTTTCATATTTTTGTGGGTCACAAATTCTGACAAATAGGAAATGTGGAAAACACCATAGCATTGCAGTGGACAACAGTTTGGGATGGGTTGCTTTACTTATTGGCAACAAAAAAGTAAAAATGATAAAAGGTTTTGATGATTGATTCAATAATTTCAATTATAAGTTGATATAAAATAAAGTGCTGAAAGAAGTTTAATCAACATTGTCCACTGAGGCATTTTCACGCTTTTCAGACAAGTGTCGCTTGCTGGTTCAGTTGCACCGCAAGCATTTGCAATATCNGAGGCATTTTCACGCTTTTCAGACAAGTGTCGCTTGCTGGTTCAGTTGCACCGCAAGCATTTGCAATATCGTTCACGATTCTATTTCGCTGTCAGTTAAGGGTATTTAGCCTTAAAATCTCAGTGTATAGTACGAGACAAAATCACATTATCAAAACTGATGCATAGCAGAATACAAAGCAAGCAATTCTTTGTACTTTAATGATACCTTTAATAGCCCGAAAATTCTTTAAATTCCTACAAACAGTTTCTAACACAAGCAAAAGTGGGATCTCAGACAGCTTAGAGTAAAGATAATACCAAAACTCTGCTTCAAATAATTACAGTATGATGAACGTGAGTTTTAACATTTTTCTTTACGTGGTACAGTATAAGAACGTTGGAAAGTAAATAAAAAGGGAACACGACTAGTAAAAGGAAAAAGAAGTACAGTGAAAACGCGTTCTCTTTCCTATTTTCGAAAACGCGTTTTTGAAGACAAAAAAAAATTTGTACACAAAACTCAAAACGACCAAAATGTCGTTTTGAGCGTTTTCAAGCAAAAAACTCAAAAATTGCACCGCAAGCATTTGCAATATCATTCACGATTCTATTTCGCTGTCAGTTAAGGGTATTTAGCCTTAAAATCTCAGTGTATAGTACGAGACCAAATCACATTATCAAAACTGATGCATAGCAGAATACAAAGCAAGCAATTCTTTGTACTTTAATGATTCCTTCAATAGCCCGAAAATTCTTTAAATTCCTAAAAACAGTTTCTAACACAAGCAAAAATGGGATCTCAGACAGCTTAGAGTAAAGATAATACCAAAACTCTGCTTCAAATAACGTTACAGGTGTATGCAAGGAGCAACACACAAGTAGAGTTGGGATTTTTATTTTTTAAATTTTAGATCAAACTCATTTTGTGAAAGAAAAAGTAGAGTCAGTAATCAAACTGCTCCGAACTAGAAGTGAACTTAGCTCAATAAACTTGCAATTCATTTGCCTCAAACAACCCCGTGCGATGAGCAAAGTAAATTTCTAACACCAGCAAAACTCGGGATCTCACAGAGCATAGATAATTACAGTATGATGAACGTGAGTTTTAACATTTTTCTTTACGTGGTACAGTATAAGAACGTTGGAAAGTAAATAAAAAGGGAACACGACTAGTAAAAGGAAAAAGAAGTATAGTGAAAACAGTGGAAACGCGTTCTCTTTCCTATTTTCGAAAACGCATTTTTGAAGACAAAAATAAAATTTGTACACAAAACTCAAAACGACCAAAATGTCGTTTTGAGCGTTTTCAAGCAAAAAACTCAAAAATGTTGAAAAGGCGGAAAACACTCGATGAACACAA
>CAIGRL010127013.1:0-10314 GCA_903798325.1 Fraxinus xanthoxyloides | reverse complement strand
GTTGGTTTATATCTTCGACAACCAGTTTTTTGTCATGGTCAATTATATGTAGCATTGTCAAGAGCAAAAACAAGTAAAACTCTAAAAGTTTTGATCAAACCCTCAACCACAGATATTTCACACAATTCATGTACTGAAAATGTTGTATATAAAGAAATTCTTTCATTTATACATACATAGAAGTACAAACCTGTAAAAGGTATATTTGGTGATAGTAGATAAATTATTATAGTTTTTTGGTACTCAATGATTTGAATAATTCCCTAATTTATTTAATTTTCATTTCATATATAGGTTCTCAAGATGTTACTGAAGCTTGCTGATTTTTTATTAATAGATAAAACCGTTTGATTCAACACATTTACAATTCACTCATTAACCTGATAGCTTCCTCAAGGTATAGCTTAATTACAAGAAAAGTTTGTGTAATTGGATTGGATCATCTGAAGTACACCTCAGTTTTGATTATTATAGTCGCTATCAGGCGCATTCAACTTGTTTGATTATTACAACGGCTATGAGTGTTGGTTATTCCAGCGGTTATCAATTGCACTCAACTTGCTTCAAAGTGACTACAGCTAGCAAGAAATATAATAGTTTAGTGTATAGTTATATAGACGTTGTTTCATTTCATTAAACGAAGTCTCCTATGGTGGTGTTTTGTAATGATTATGTTCTTACATCTTCGAAAAACAAATTTAAGTAGTACTGCCATACTTTATGTTTTTCCAATTGTAGACTTAATGTTTCATTTAGAAGTGGGCAATGGGTCGGATTGGATAGGGTTTGGCCCAAAACCGATCCGACCTGATATACTCGATTTTTCACAAACCGACCCGACCTGGCTCTTACCCTAAACCGACCCGACCCGAATTAGGTCGGGTCGGGTGCAGCTGGGTTTATTTTTTTCCTCTCAATAATATCTTATGTAGTAGCCAAACCAAATGCAATTTCAATGTATATAATTTTGGTAAAATTGAAAAAATTGCCTTTCATTAATCTTGCTTCTCCTATATTGCTTAGTCTCTGAATGTTTTGACCTTAAAGCATTCACTTTCTGATCGTCCCTTTTCCTCTCCCCTTTTCCTGCCCAATTCAAAATTTCAAAAACTTTAATGACAAAACACAGACAATCAGACACAAACACACATACACGCACGCACGTTTACCTCCGGTTGAAAAGCTATCGGGCATTTCTTCATCCTCGTCCTGGTGGGCATTGATCCTAACCATTGCAAAAGATCTCTAAATCCAATTTCTCTACAAATATTCTAGTACCCTAAAACCGGTTTAAGACGAGTGCTAACTTGCGCAGTGAGACAACGAGTGTTGTTTGATAAAAGCCCCCTTTTTATTGGCTCTGTCACTTGCTACCACTATTTGTCACTTTCTGTTTTACCTTTTTTGACGAAATTGCCAAACCAAACGCAAGAATGGCTACTTTAGCCTCTCACACATTTCACACATCCAACGAAATAGTTCATTTCAATGGGTTTCATTGTGGGAACCGAATAAAATAGGGTTTTAGTGTGGCTGGGCTGAACCGACCCGACCCACAATTATTTTAAATTTTTTTTACCCAACCCGGCCCGAGTTTGTCCCTAAACCAACCCGACCCGACTTGTTTCGGGTTGGACCGGGTTGATGTCGATTTTTCGGGTTGCGGTTTCCAAGCCCAGTCCTAGTTTCATTACATAGGTTTATGTTATTGCCTACAAATTATTATGGATTTAAACATTTCATTTTTCATTCAAATTTAGAATGTTCAATTGTTCCACTTACTAACTATATAATTCATTGAAATATATTTTATTATCTTATTAAAATGAAGTTAATGTATGAATATAAATTTGGTACCTCATGTCATGTCAAAACACCATGTGTCTTTGTCCACTCCCACGAAGACACAATGCAGACATGGGGCTCATGTCTAGACATTGTTTCATATCACTACCTAAAAATTATTATGGATTTAAACATTTCATTTCTCTTTCAAATTTAGAATGTTCAATTGTTCCACTTATTAACTTTATAATTCATTGAAATATATTTCATTTTCTTATAAAAGTAAAGTTTATGTATGAATATAAATTTGGTGACAGAGATTGTCCCATGTCATGTCAAGACACTATTTGTCCGCGTCCACTTCCACGAAGACACAGTGCAGACATGGTGCTCATGTCTGGACATTGTGTTCCCATGTGCGGAGACACAATGTCCGCACTATGCGATTATCGAGTCATCTCTAGAAGCCACGTATGCATGCTCACACCATATCCGAATATCGCATGGACATAACGTGGACATGATGCCCTGTGACCAGGTTGTGGCTAAACACCATATATCCATATTGACATCATGTTTGGACATTACATAGGCACGACATCAATACACAGTATGAATGTAACAGTTGTGTCTTGACACCGTATCTTAAGGAATTTTTTTTTTGTAACTAATGTTATTCTTCATTAGGCTGACATGGACACACAATGTTTTGACATTAGCCTAGTACACCATCTCCGCATTGGTTTAAAAAAATGCCTTCACGTTAGACACGGTGTTTCTAGACATAGGTATCATGTACATGTCGTGTGTGGACACGATGCTACTATGGATACAACCTGTCTGAACACACGATATGGATATGACCTTCATCTCTGCAGAGCATGGAGTGTTTTTAGAGCATCATCTTGTTATTTGGTTTTGAAGAATCATGAAATGGGTTCAAAGAGTCGCTCTACATAGTACGAAATCCGACTCATTTATTTCATACATTCTTTTGTTTCCACGCTGACTTTAAAAACAATTAATTATGCATTATTTAAGTTACTAGATTTTAAATAAAAAGAAAGTTTTTTGTAATTGTTTTTAAGTTATAAAGTTCACATTTACTTATTTTAATTACGAAAAATGTTTATTATACAAAGTCCACTTATAATTTAATGGAAAAAAAAAACTCATTTAATTATAACTAAGAGAAAAAATAGATTTCATACCGACTTATTTTTAATAGATTTCATACCGACTTATTTTTTCCTGCTTTATTGATGAAAATACAGGTGTAAAAAATGTATTCTTCCACAGTAGATATTTCTCAAAAATTGACATCTATACAAATTTCATTTCCCATAGTAAATTTTTGTCAAATTCCTGGATACAAAATTTCATTTCACACAGTAGATATTTCTCAAATTCCTCTTATCACAAAAAACTCCATTTCCCAGAATAGAAAAAAACACAAAATTCCTAGATATTTTACCTTTGATTTCTATAAGTACTGCCACTTTCTTCAATACTTGAATTGTAAGAAAATGCAAAGTAAGAACACTTGAAATTTTTGTATTTTGCCAACTTCTATTTTTTTTTTCTGATTTGTTATTTTAGGTATTCCTATAGTTAATATTTTGTTAGACTTACTCTTTCTTTTTTCTTTTTTTTTTCTTTTTTCTAATTTATGATTTCATGCAGTTTTCAAACCTCAAGATTTGCTCCATCTTATGAGTTTATACCAAAAAATTTGGCTTCAGAAACAAATTGGTCAGCCAAAATCATCGTGGCAGCGAAGCAATCACCTAAAACAGCTCGAAACTCTAATAGTTGTTATCAAAATCTTACTCTGGTGGATTTACAAGTACATCTATATTGCTGTGAACATAATTTCAAGTTCTATATTTATATCTACCATTAGTTTTTGTTTATTTCTTTGGATGTACATAGCGAAATAAAGTAACAGCAACAATGTATGATGCAAACATTACTGCACTAGATGATCAGTTTAGACTAGGAAAAATATACATTGTCTCAAATGCAACTGTCAAGGACATCAAAAGTGAATTCCAAAGTTTACCTGGAGAAAAGATTTGGACTATGATATCAAAAGTGAATTCCAAAATTTCCCTGGAGAAAAAAATTGGACTATAACTGGGAGAACAAAAATTGAAGAAATGCATGAAGATCATTTGAACTTTTTATTCTCAAAGCATGAACTTACTCCATTTGATGAACTACAGAAGCACATGGACAAAAACGTAAATATAAGTAAGTTTCCATTTTGAAATTACTTTTTTCATAAATAGTCTTTTTTTTATACTTGCTGCACATATATCCAAAATATGTACACATCTTTTTTTGTAGGTGTCGTAGGTATTGTCCTAGACATACGGCCAAAATGACTCATTCAGACAAGATTTGGTACAGAAACGTTTCTACAAAATGTTGTCTTAATTGACAAAAAATTTAGTACTATTACACTAACCCTATGAGATACTTTTGCCGAAGAAAAAGCTAATAAAATAGTTGAAAATCTAGCAAATAGACCTATAATTTGGGCTACAAATCTCAAAGTCTTTTCGTTCAATGGTAAATTTATTATACTGCAATTTTATTTTAATTTTACAAAACCACAATATATAAGTTCTTCTTTGTCATGCACGTATCACTCTTTCTACCAAAGTAAACAACACTTTCTTTATTGATGATGAATTACTTTTTGTTGCAGAGTACAAAAATTGGTATTCTATTACAGTTAGCACACACATGTTCCTTCAACATACATTCATTACATTCTATACAAAACTAAACATATAATTATTTTTATAGGGTGGAAGCTAATAAAGAAACGCTAGACAAACTCATAGGAAATAAACCGTTTGTAACTAATAGCCCACCTAAGTTTACACCTCCAGCTGAGAAGAAGTTCACACCAATTGCTGATTTGTTGGGAGTTTATCTAGAAGTAATTATAGATTACTTTATATGAAATAAAAATAACACACACACACACACACATTATTTAGATGTTTTATATATAGTAAAATACTTTTTCCATTTAATTATATATACATTTTTATTCCCAGTAGAAATTTTATTGGGTAAGTTCACAAAGGAAAATCAACACAAAGAAACAAACCTTCTGATATATATCTTGTAATAATTGCAAAAAGACATCCAATGGAGATTTTGGAGAAATCAACAAATGTAGATTTTGCAAGTATGAACAAGCAAATGTTATTCCAAGGTAATTTAAGTATATTTAAATCTTTACTAGAAATTTTCATTCAAACATTACAGAATACACATTCCTAACTAGATTTTTTTATTCTTACAGAACAAATGCTCTGATTCACCTTCAAGACAAATCAGGATCATTGGATGCGAGTATCATAAGAGATGCTGCAGAAAGATTGCTTGAAACAAATGCTAATGTGTTAATGAATTACTCTCTAAAGGTAAAATGTTCACCCTCAAATATAATTTCGAACAAAAATAATACTACTTTATTAATACATATTTCATTCGCAGACACTAGTTCCAAAATTGAACAACATCATGAACAAGAAAGGCAAATGGAACTATTGTTTTATTTAAAAGTCACAGAAAAACGCCACTTCACCAGAATATCGGTTTGAAATCATCATAGCAATCAATGATAAGAGCATTTCAAATACAACTGATGATCAGACTGAACAATAAAATAGGAAAAATAAAGAGAAAATGTGCACCCAAATTAGTGAATTTTCTGCACAGAATAAAGAAATCCCTCCGCTGAACAGAAAAAGATCTCTTCTTGAAGAACAAGTTATAACTACTGAACTAAATTAGAAAAAGAAAAAAAATGAACAAATCAATGTTTTCGAAATAGTGACTTTCATATGTAACCTATTTTATATATCTAATGATATTTAGTTGTTCTTTACAATACTAGATAGATGACATGTAAACTTATGTTATTGTAGTCTTCTGTTTTACATACTATATTTATACCTTACATATATATTTAATCATCCATTATAATTTCATTAAAAATAACATAACAAATTATTTTAAATATTTAACAAGTTTTAAATTAAAACCAGCTTACACATAATTGTTTTTTTAATCTCAATTAAAAAAAAATATGTATATATAAAATTAAATAAAAAAAATTGGAATTCGTAATGTCATTTTGTATAGCAGGGAGAGATTCTCCGTGCTGCACAGAGTTTACTCCGCACAGGTGCAGACTCCGCACGATGTGGAGTTCAACTCCAAGTGTCGTACGGAGTTCTACTCCGCATATCCCTTTTTTCATAATTTAATTTAATTTATTATTTAAGAAATACTAATTCAAAAAATTGAAACTTGTTTACTAAAATACAATTATTAAAATTTATATTTCTTAATTCTTTTTAATTATATTTACTCAATTAAAAAAACTATTTAAACAATAACTACAACATATAAAACATATAACAATTAAAATTATATAAAACATAAAACAATTATAATTATAATATTTTATTAAATTAAATTAATATTTCAAACTATGTTTAATGTAAAATCATTGTTAATGAAATACATATTTAGAATTTTATTATATTATAAATATAATAATATAATCTCATCTCCTCCACCATACAAACCTTATCTTCAAAAACTTTTCTCTCCTCAACACACACACACACACACACACACTCTTTCTCTCTACAAGCAAACCAATCTCTCTTCAACACACACACTCTCTCTCGCTCTCTCCAAGCAAGCAAAGCAAATCACTACCAAAAGGTAAAAAAAAAATCTCTGGATGATGCACACATGGTGCGAACACGGTGTCTGCACCGTGTGCGCTGCGAGCACCGTATCCGCACATGGTGCGGACATCATATCTGCACGGGTTCGCACCGTGCAGATACTATAGGCACGGAGCGGACATCAAGGTGTCCGCACCGTGCGGACATCTTTTTGACATGGGGTCCGCATAGTGCGGACACGATATGTCAGGTAAGCTATCACACTTGAGCTTATCTATTTTTCTTATTTTTGTTGGTTAATTACTGGATTTGGAATATGATAAAGAGTTTTTTTTTTAAGCCTGTTTGGGTTTGTCATACTTATTATATGCTGATAAATAATTGTGTAAAGTAAGATACTTATTATTTTATTTTTGGTGTGTTATGGTTCCAGTGCAACGTTTATGATTTGTTCTTGCTATCTTGCATCCATTGGGTTTCTGTAAATATTTCATATATAAACTTAATCTCATCTTCTTGTGAAAATTTTCCAATTCAGCAAGTCCTATTATATGCAGGTATATTTATTGTGTTTTTACTATGCTGATTGTAATGAAAGCTTGGGTTGTGATTAATTGCTTTTATATTGTAATAGCCTCTCCAAATTAACTTTGTGTTGTTTAACCTCCACAGTAACTACTTACTATTTGTATCTAATTCTAACAATATAACACCACCTATGGTGGAGCCACATAGTTTCAGCTTTTACACTCTTTCGTAGCCATTTTCCTTTTACTTTCTCTTTCCCTTTCTTTCCTTCAAAAGCAGCTTTCATGGCTGAAGAAATTATGGAGAAATGTGGGTACTGAATAAATGGTTTGGGTTTTATAGATACAAATTCTGTCATTATTTGTGCCTGAATTATGATTAGGCTGTTGCACAGGGAACTAAAATAAATATTTGAAAATGTTTTAAAGTTTTTTTTAGTATGTGTGTTGACTATTGAATGAGTTTATTGTAATTGTGTTGACTATTATGTAACTTTTTATGTTGGCCATATAGGTTTGATAAAATCTTGGAATCGTAATACTGTATTAGAACTTGTGGTCCACCACACTTAAGTAATATAGCTTATTTTTAGACTCAATATAGGGTACTTGAGTTTTGTACAGTGATGACTATACATTTTTAATAACTAAGTTTCATTGATTACTTCTACACATGTCTTTTGGAATATATCATATTTCCAGGCCATTGGTTTTCTGCTACAATGACTCAATATCCAAATCACCAAAATGTTAAAGATTTCATAGAACTTATCAGTACTGATGACCAATCATCTTTAATATGCACTAATTTCTACAAATTTATATACAAATTTATTCACAGAGCAGAAGATGAGCAACAATTTAGCAGCAAATTGGTTCATGAATTCATAATGAGGTTTGTCAATTCAGGAAAAAAACAATGAAGTCTGGGTAAAATTAGATGACTATTTAGCCCATTTTAGTATGCAATAATTTTGTCTCATTACTGACTTACCTTATCATAAGATATTTGTAAATCTCAACTTCAACAATGATAGGTTTTGAAATCAGTACTTTAACGGTACAAAAAGAATTAGTATGCGAATGCTTTTCGAAACATTCCATCTATGCGAAGATCGACAAGATAAATTTAAACTTGGATTGGTAATATTGGTAGAATGCATTTTAAAACCTACTGGAAGATTGATTGACTACAAAACTCTAGGCATGGTGGAGCATCTTGAAGATTTCCTTGAGTACCCATGCTACTTTGTTAAACTTATTGCAACATTCACAACTGGAAAGAATACAGAGAATGCAAGAAAATAATTAATTGAATGTAAATACTCATTAAATGGATATCCACTTGCATTCCAGGTACTTTTCTGCTATCTTTTTAATTTTTTACTTAATTTATTTATAAATAAATATCTAATATTTCTAATATGTATTCACTCGCAGTATTGGATTTATGAAGCATTTTCCCAAATTGGGCAAAAGTTTGGCTGTCGTCAATATAAAACAGAACAAGGCCCAAGAATGTACAAATGAAAACTGAATAAAATATTGACAAGAAAATAGTTAAACAATGTCTAACTACCGAAGAGGTAATTTAATTATCCAACTATATTTCTTTATTGTATTACATTATGTATTTCATTATATTTTTTCCCCTCTTACTAGAAGTTTGAACCAAACCATTTATATATTTTATTACAATTACAGATCGAAATGCTTCTGATATTAGAACCTATCGAAGATAAATTGGAAATATTGTGGTAAACAACTATTTCATTGCCCCAATATAAGTACTATAAAATATTAGATCGTACTAAACAATATGACACAAGCAACTCCAGAGGCTGAAGTTGACACTAATAACTTCCCAATTCATCATGATGTTCCGACAACCCATACTTCAGTTGAACCTAGTCCAAGTTCTGCTTCCATTAGTACTAAATGATGAATAAATATAAGGAAGATATAGTGTCAGTTGTATGTAGGAAACAAAAAAGCCACTATGAAGCAATTCTCCATCAAAATATTCCTCTTAAAAAAAGTCCAGTTCATACTACACAATCACGACATGCCTCGACATCTCATCAAGTTGGGAATTTATCAGATGAAAATAGAAGGAAAGCAAAAAAGGGCAAACAAAAAACCATATAGCCTCCTCATTATCCTTTAGAAGACAATGTCATGGAAAACTATACAACAATGAGAGATTGGATACCACGCGTACATCCGAGTACGAAGTTGACTTTTATTATATGAACATCAATATTATAATTTACACCTACTTCATTTCATACTAATTTAAATTATATTATGCAGCACAATTTGAGAAATTGGAAGCAGTAATATGTATACAAGAGACACATTGAAACATTTAATGGATGAAACAAAGGATATTAGTATTGCAGTTAGTCAAATAAAATTTAGTACATTTTTTACGGGGGTTAGATGTATGGTTTGCAATAATATTGTGATTATGTCCAATATGTTAGTGATCACTTGGGTCGTTGTACTCCTTACGAGCTTTATTCTTATAGTTGGTAATTTTAAGTATGTGGGCCAGAATTGTGTAAACCCTAATTAGGGTTAAAGTCGGTAATGGGCCGGCTTTATAATTTCATATATAATGGTGAGGTCCCCCTCTCCTCTCCATATAGTTTTGGCTTTCCCATTGATGGCTGATTATTTGAGGAGTAAGGAGAGGATGATCTAGCTGGTAATATTCATACATAACAATGTCTTCCGCACGTATGAATTTCGAACTATCAATCAATATATGTGATTCTTGTTCTTAGCATGATTATTGAATAATACAACATCTTCTTGATATTATTAGAATGGTACGTCAACAAGTTGCTTCTTTAGCTTAGACAATTGCTTCTTCTTAAGAGACATATTCTTGTATTTGGCCAATGGTATCTTGACACATCCTTGAACAGTAGCAATGAGTGTGGTTTCTTTCTCATATTAGGGTGTGTTTGATGGATATTATTGAAAAAAGAATGTATTTTAAATAGTGATATGATGAGAAATATGTGGTTAAAAAGTAAGAAAAAGTTATTGATGTGATCCAAAATATTATTTTATTTAAAAATGTGTGGTTGAAAATAAATTGTTTAAGAATGTATTTTGAAAAAATGTGTGTCAAATATGGGCTTATTTTGTTTTCCACAAAAACAACGATCTTGACACTGCATTTATATCCGAGAAATTTCAGAAGGGTTTTTAAGTGGTAAGAAACTAGATAATTTCTGTTTGATTTCGTAGAAGTCGTCAAGTAATTT
>CAIGRL010126968.1:0-17542 GCA_903798325.1 Fraxinus xanthoxyloides | reverse complement strand
TAATTATTTTGATGGATTGTACTATTTTATTTTTCAAGTTTATTTACATTGGATGACTAATGGCTATATTAATGTTATTTTACATCAAAAAATTAAATGATTTTAATTTTTGTGCAATAAATTTTTCTCAAATCGACCACCCAACCCAACTCAACCGACACATAATTAGGTTGGGTTTTAACATTTACATTGGTTGGATTGGGTTGGATTTCTAACAAACTGATAATGTTAGTTTGGGTTGGGGCAAAAACCGACCCAATCCAACCCACGCCCACCCCTACATACATATAGTGAAATGGAAATGGGTCGAGTTGGGGTTAATGGACCGAACCCAAGCCCAAGACGATGTTGCTTGATTAAATTGGTCAAATCCAATCAACAATCGATTATCAAGTCGACCAATATGGGACCTCCTCTATCATGTTCATGCAACATAATTTATAAATATGATAATAGTTCCTCAAATTTAAGTCGTACATTCAAGTACGAATAAGTCTTTGAAATATAAGTTGTCAATTGGGAGGGCTTACAAATTACCTTAAAAATATGAGATGTTGTGAACAGATGAATTGCAAATAACTTGAAGGCTTACAAATAGCCTTTGAAACATGAGCATCTCCAATAATTGAGGGTTTACGAAGTGCTTCTGAAATATCGTATTAAGATTTAATGAACTTTTTTGGTAGCATTTCCTCTTTAATATTGGCTAAATCGACTTAAAATACAATGCAATATCTTCGGTCCACATATACAAAATAGAGTGGAGCCTATTTACTCCTCAAAATACTCGTGACGATAAAGTGAATAATAGCAAATCAAATTTATAACATATGGAGAGCCTATCATATATCATAGAAAATCATATGCTTGCACGGTTTATTGAAACAATATTGATAGTGTGAAGCAAGTTACATGTTGGCGACAATAAAATGATAGTGTGGATAATGTGACATGCGTACTGGTAGTAATTAAAATAGCATCATAACATGCTAGCAGTGATATGTCATGTGTACTTGACAACAGTAATATAATGTATACGTTAGAGTAATATTGTAATGCTACTTGGATACTAGTATCATAATAATTCCCTAAGTCCAGGTTTACCATTTATGCGAGGCATTGGACTTGTAAAATGTAGAAATATTTGGCACAAATAACAATAGTCGAAGAGGCACACTTAGGATAATAATAGAGGCTCGACGAAGTGGATGTACTTAGAAGAATAAAAGCTCAATTAAGCGGGTGCACTTAGGAGAATAGAGGCTCGACTAAATAGGTGCACTTATAAGAATAGACACCAAAAAGGAACTGCCACGGATATCGGAAGTGGAGGAAAAGACAAATTGTTTTACTTATTAATATATTATAAATAGTTATTCCGATTTGAAAAAGAGTCAAGTGGAAAACTGTAAGGGTCCGTTTGATAGGCAAATGTGGAAAGAAATTCTAATTTTATATTAGTTGGAAAATAAAAAATCACCAAACTCATAGGAATTCATTTTCCGTGAAAACAAAGAAAATGCAGTTTAAAGTAATTGTGACTTAGAATTTGATTTCCATTTTCATGTTACAAATCAAAAGGCCAAAGTAGAATTTGTTTTCCTCATATGTGACATTTTTCATGGAATTCGTTACAATCAAACATGACCTAATAGTTTTGATATATTTATCCGCTTTGCTAATCATTTGGCTTGGTGCAAGTTAGTAGTTCAGGGCGTGTAGTTTTTTTGAGTTTAAGATTATGCTCATATTTGGTACATATTCTTTTTAAATACATTTTTTCAAAATTCATTTTCAGCTATGCATTCTTCAACAAAATAATATTTTTCATCACATCGATAACTTTTTCTTATTTTTTAATCATATATTTCTCTTCATATCACTATTTAAAATACAATATTTCTTCAATAATATCGATCAAATACACCCTATGTAATCTACATCTATGAGTATCTTCAGAAGATTTTTTTATTTATAAAGAACATTTTATGTATTATAGAGAGAACCTTTAAATTTAGAAAGTCAATTTTTTTATACACTTCAACAACTTCAACAATGCTCTTTATTTGACTCTTTAGTTTTTTTTACAAATTTATCGATTTATCCTTATTTTTTTATTTAACATAAATTTTTATACGTCGATAGCCAGTCAATCAAACTGTTGTTTGAGTAGTTTAAGAAGTAGAGTATTGAAATTCATAATTTATTACAATGATTATACATTATACAATCATAATAGAGTAAGTTTTGCTCTATAAATCTAAAGAGTCAAGCCCACTTTATTTTGAAAAGTTCAAATGGAGTTTTTTTTTAGCTTATTTTGAACATTTCTCTTTAAAATAAAGAATATTTTATACTTAGAAAATCTCTTGAAATGCTTTAAGAGTGCAGGATAAATGAAAGAAGAGAAGGAAGAAACTATTTGACAAGAGAAGGAAGAAACTATTTGACATTTCAAGAACCTCAAAGCACAAATCCGCATACATATTTTTCGTATGAAGCAACTGAATAAAATAAGAAGGCGACAAATCAGACAATGCCACTTTCCCCCCCAACAACGCAAACTTCAATACCACATCATCAAATTGCTTTCAATTTCAATCGTGTGTATATATATAACGCACTAAGTACCACCAAGTGACATGTCACACTACAAAATGCAATTAACTTTGTAACCAATCATTACTTATTGTAGCATGCCATATCTTTCGAGTGCTTAGCATAATCTAACCATCGGTGTTTAGGAGATTAGTCGTGTGTGTATATATATTACCTTATTTCAAAGGAAAATTAATTTGCATTTTTTTAACAAAAAAAAACCATCAAAGCCCAAGCGGAATTATTACACCTCGACCTTGTTTTATAAATAAATAAATAAATTTACATTGCAAAACTATAGGGGAAATGGAAAATAGATAAGCAACTAAAATACACAAGCTGTCTAAGGTGTCCAGCCTCTAAATGATTTTAAAAATCAATTACGTAAATGCTAATAAAAAAATCAGAACAGTACTAACTGATGAAAGTTTGAAGGAAGAGAAATGTAGTTGAAAACCTATATTTGATGGTTTTACAGTGAGTGCATGTGTAGCACATCGTACTAATCGAGGCTCTGTACTATAGTGGACAAGATTACCAACTTGTGCCGTGCTTGAATCCTCTGTTTCAAGCATGCCATAAGTTTACAACATATGAATACGTCCCCAGTGCATCTACTTCTAATGCAGATAATCGACTATATATGCAGAAACCAGTAGCAGCAGATTATTCGGCATTTCCTAAGAAAACTTCATTTGAAATTTTGATACATGGTAAGAACGGACCGTAACACCTTACTTCCAGCACACTGTGAAAAACGAGGTGTGAAATATCATGATGTAAAGAATGTCCAGAGCTTTCTACCAATTGACACATCACCAGGATGCTCAGAATCGTCATCTCCATCACCATCTTCATCATCCCCATGCGACGTGCTGTCTTGTTCATCTTCACTGTTGTACTCTGGTGTACCACCATTCACAGCATTGGCATGGTCATCAATGCCATCGATCGATGTCTTCAACTGCGTCACAGCAAACAAAGGGTTATACCAAGACAATAAAGTAAATTCAACTAACGGTTACTAGATTGTCCAGGATCAAAGATTTTACCACTTGAGTTTCAACATTTCTATGTGATGTAATCTCGATTATTGGTGTTGGATTCTCATTCTCGCTGGCAATTTCAACTGTCGGCATAGAATTAATTTCATTATCTCGTGACAAAGTAGGACCGTCACCACCAATTTCTTTCTCAGCTCTACTTTCACTGTCCACAGAAGCTGATATGTCTGTGCCAAAACTGAGCAAAATTACAACAATTAGCAAGGACAACTATGTATTTAGTTAAAAAGGTGGAAACTGATAGTAAAAGAACATATAAATATAAAATAAATTGCTAATAGTCATTCAGAACTTTCGAAGTTCAACTCAAACGAGATCTATAACAATAGTTGAACATTAATTATGATAGAAAAGAAATATTTTACATTGGAACTATACAATGAAGTAATTCTACAAATCATAAAACTATGTTCTCTGTGTGTGTGTGTGTGTGTGCGAGAGAGAGAGAGAGAGAGAGCCTGACTCATTCTGAGACGTTCAGATTTAGAAGTTAAATTGAAGATAGAATCTTCTAATTGCGAGGACTTGGGCTAGGCTACCTAAGCTCTATTGTTTACAGAGTAAAATCCGAATTTGGTTATGTTCTAATTCTCAAATGCTAATCAAATTATAAAATAAATCTTAAAAACTTTCTGCATCAAATTATTCACTATTTAGAAGTTCTTTCTAAAAAATTGACCTTGAAGAAGGATTTCTAGTCGTCAAACGAAAATGAAAACAAATTACAATGAGAAACATATGAAAAGAATGGCAAACTCAGTGGAGATAGTACAAAAATTATAATAATATGATCTTTGCCATATATGGTGCAAATATTAAACAAAATGAAAAAGAAACTCATAATGTTTCAATGCATGAATCAATAAAAAAATTGACTTTAGAGCGCAACCATACCATTTATTCAATCAGAATAACTGTAGCCATTATCAGTTTTCTCTCATTTGTTCTTCTAACACATGAATTCCATTTTCGAACAAACACAATGAGCAATGCAAGTGCACTACTTCCAGTACCATAAATGTAACATATCAAGGAGAACTTCTAATAAAATAGTCACAACATTGCTAAATAGTAGTGAAGGAGAATTCCACAAAATAACCACTAGGGTGTGCGCGTAAAAAAGGGGTGGGGGGTGGGGGTGTAATACCATGTCATAAATTTGGTCATTACTAAAAGTCACAAAAATACATACAAGGTATTTGCGAAAATGTAAATATGAATATGGAAGTGTCGGCATTGGAAAGTGAAATGTACGACATTTTTTATGAGTGTTTTATTAATTTCAAGAAGATGTATGCCACGTTTTATTTATTTTTTGTGAGAAGAGAAATCAAACGGAGGATGACAAGGTCGGTGGAGTTGGGTCGAACAACATAATCATGGATGTCATTAGGTACCCAGCAATGTACACATGACATGTACTCAAAAAGGAATTGTGCATCTATTTTATCGTTAAATGATTAAGGCTTGTTTACTGGACACTTCAGAAGTGGACAAAGCATACCACAGGGGAAAATGGCAAGAAATTAAAAGAGAAAGACACAGATAGAAAATAAGAATTAATACTGTTTAAGAAAGGTTAAAAGGCAAACTTATTCACTTGCTACTATTCAGTATCATCCTTACTATTCAATATCATGTGTTTGCATAAAAAATCGGATCATATAGACTTACGTCTTGCGGTGCCGTTGCCGTAAATTGTAACGCTTCTTGCCAGCATTTTGCACAGCTGGAGCACCTGTTTGACGCCTCTTCTTGATGCCAGCTGCCATGATACTTTCAGATTGTACTTCACTATTATCAGCCTCCAGGTCACTCTCTGTCATTTTAGAACTTTGTGCACGAGTTCGCTTTCTTGTACCAGTTGCTTTCTCAGCACGACTTTCCTCATTTATATAAGAAGAATCATTAGTTTCCTCCCCTTTCACCTCTAGTTCTCCTGATTTCTTTCTTAAGATAACTCCAGCATCTTCAACCACTGCCTTCACAGAGCGCGTTCTATGGATTCCTCCCGGTTGTTTA
The DNA here is from genome assembly GCA_903798325.1 of Fraxinus xanthoxyloides. Taxonomy (NCBI): domain Eukaryota; kingdom Viridiplantae; phylum Streptophyta; class Magnoliopsida; order Lamiales; family Oleaceae; genus Fraxinus; species Fraxinus xanthoxyloides. The sequence continues at coordinate 11,858 of CAIGRL010126968.1, read as the reverse complement.
GCAGGTTTGCGACGGTTACTTCTCAGCTGTGATCGCTGTGAATCTTCCAGCACTTCTTGTTTTCTTTTATCTCCTCCAGGAATACCATATCCTCGTGCTTCAGTGTCAATCCACGTGCTTGGTCCATCAGCCTTCTCTGCTGCACTTACAAGTGTATCATCCAAGGCTCGTTCCAAGTTTTGAGGAGCCATGTGCTGGAGTTTCTTTTCAGGGGATGAGTTAAAGATCCTTGGCGTGCACTTTCGGAGCAACCAAGAGATATGGCCTCCAGATCCTGATGATCTGGGATCATTCTCACCAGGTGATTTCTTGATGTTTGCTCCATATGAAGCGACCTTCTCCAGAAGCTCCTTTCCCTGTGCCGGAAGAGGGGCATCCTTGTCATCGAGTTCAGTCAAACGAAGATCAGATAATATATATGCCCTTGCAATCTCCCCACAGTTTTGGCAACTCTTAAGTGTCTCGACCAATGCAAGAAATTGGCTTCTCTCCTTAATAAATTGTTGCCTCTGAACCTTAAGCTTCTCGCTCAAAACACCAAGTTCCTCAATGTCTTTGTGCATTTCAAGTTGTTGTTCTTCCAGCTGCTGCTTGTTCAAGGCAATGCCCTGCTTGTCCTTCTCTAGTCTGTGTCTCTCAGACTTTATTTCTTCCATGTCCTTCTGGGTAACATCTTTTAAATAGCTTATATTGCCAAGTTCTTTTTCTCTCTGTTCCCTGAATGTGCTCTCTCTCTCCTCCAGATTTTTCTCTATTTCCTCTTTCTTATTCAGCATATCAGCCTCTAGATCCGCTCTTCGAGTTTCAAAATCATGAACTAATCGATCATGTTCACTTTGAGTTTTTTCAGACAATGCTAACTGCTCGTGCCTCATTGTGGCATCGAATGATTCTTTTTCTAACCTAAGTGCCTCCAACTCTCTCCTAATGTAACTCTCAGTGGCAAGTTTATTTTCTTTTAATTGCTTTTCTTCAGCAGTTTTCAATTTCTCAAGTATCACTTTGTGTTCTTCGATTTTTTGCAATTCCCTAGTAACCTCAGCTCTCTTTTCATCCAAAGCCTCCCATTCCTCTTCAAATTTGTTTTTATCTCGTTTCAAATCCTCGGCTTCCTTAAATAGCAATTCCTTCTCATGTCTGTACCTCTCTATCTCCCGTTTCAACTCCATTTGTAAATGGATATGCTCCTTCCGCTCAGTCTCAGTAATTTTAAGCTTTTCAGTTTCTTCAAGAATCTGTAATTCCTTGTGATTAATTTCAGCCCTCATCTTCTCAAGCTCATCTTTGAGGAGCTGCAAACTTTCCTTTTCAGAGAAAGCTTCTTCCTTTAATAATTCCAGATTTTTTTCCTCCTTCTTGATTGACTTTTCCTTTTCCTTCACAGCTTTCAACTTCCCTTCAAACTCCTTTTCTTTTTCCTTCAACCTGTCTGATTTCTTTTCCAACGCCTGCTCCCGCTTTCTCAGCTTTTCCTCCATATGGTTGATTTCATTTTCCTTCTGCACTATGTTATTGAATTTAATTTTCTTCTCTTCCTCAAATGACTTCCTTTTCTCTACCATTTCCAACTCAAACTCCTGCTTTTTTGAATCCAAAGCATCCCGATGTTCATCGAGAATCTTCTGAATCTCCACCTAAAAAAAATATTTAAGCCGTTAGCAATATCAAGTCAAATTTTCAATTTTGAATCTGAGAATTCAAACCTCATACAGGTTACAGTATGCAGAACAAAAAAACAGAAACGCAATTCACCATTCAGAATAAAGGTGGTGTACCAGGAGGAGCCTTCACCAGATAATCCCATCAATTTATTGTGAAAATTTGAAAAGGTATAATGATAAAGGAACATTATTTGTTAAGTTGAGCACTTTTGAGTTCAAAAACTATATAAACAAGGGAAATGCTACTAATCTTCATATTAACTTCTTATCTGTATCTACATATAAGTTTCAAGCAGGGAAAGCAAAGTGGTTGGGATGCTAAATTTAATGTTCAAAAATGCTAGCATAACTAACTCCAAAAACTTTGCTAATACCAAAGTTAGTAGGAAAATGGTGCTCCCCATTATCTAACTATGCAAGAGAAAACAAACATTTATTGTATTCAACTCTCTGTAGCAACACCTCTTTGTAGAGTACTTGAAAGGATTCAAAAGAAACATTAGCATTCAAATAAATAACATCCAAAGCTGAGCAAATATTTAAATAAACATTATAACTCGGCAACTAGGCAAAGGCATTGGCGGGGTTGGGGGCTGGGGTAGGGCAGGGTCATAGTGAAGGTGGGAGAGGAAGAAGACAAAGTCGCGGATGAACATAAACTAAGAGTATTTTTGGGATTATAAAAACAAGTTTAGTTATTAAAAGTTTGTACAAGGCATCTTCTCAAATTGTGCTAAAAAATATTGGGCCTCTTTATCTCTATTTAAAATGTAGTTCACAAACTGCATATTCATACATCTTATACATCACAATTTCCCCAGCCACCACACACTTAAATACGAAATTTTTTATCTTTCATGTTTACAGCTAAAACTCTACCTAAAACAAATTCTTTAACAGTATTTAACAGCAGATACTAAGCAGTCAGTTCCTTTTATACTTTGTAATCCTTCAGTGATTAAAAGGTAATTACCAAAATGGTGAGAGCAGAAAATCATCTAAATTCACAATTACTATCGAATGAAGATATTCCCAGTTCAATGTCAAATCAATTCAATGCTAAAATTTACTCTTAAGAAGTTAATTTCTAGACACAAACAAATTTTTTGAAGGATACTAAAAGAAGCATCAATCAGAAGGCACCAAACCAAGTCGATCAATAATAAGAAATCGATACAATAAGCCTCAAGATAAAAGTTTAGACCAAAAAATCTAAAAGAATATCAAAGAAAGAGAACATCCAAAGAGCAGTTATTTCCCACAAACATAAAAGAAAGAGAATGAATTGTAAGTGTGTAGGAAAAAAATCAGGCTGCACATAAACTAAGGTACTGCAACATACTCTCTCTCTGGCGCTCAGCTTCTCCGTCAGACCAATCAATTCTTTCTCCTTCATCTCTAGATCATTTCTCAACGACTCAGCTTTCTGCAAACAAATAAAAAATGATATTGATACACAGACCACAATACTGACCTTTTTTAAATCCCAGAATATGGATATAGGTCAGAAACTCACCTCCTCTTTCACAGTTAGGTCTGCAAGCCTTTTGTTAATATCATCTTCTTTCTGCTTCAAAGTCGAATTCATCAATTCGACCTTTTCCTGCACTTCTTCTAGTTCTCTTTCTTTCTTAATGAGCATCCGATCAACTTCTTTTGCCGTTTCCTCTTTCTCATAAATCATACTACGACCCTGACAAAGTCCCTCTTCACCTTCTTGCAGCTTCCTTTCCCACTCTCTTAAATCTTCTTTATGCTTCAAAACAGTGGCCTCATGTGCTTCCCTCCTGATAACATGTCAGAAAGCAAAAGAGTAACTAAATGATATATCACAACAGCAAAAATGTTTTTAGTAATTTTCTACATTAATCATACTCGGCAATAAAGAATTTTCGCTCGCTTGTAACTGCACTTTCACGAGACTCAACCTCCCGCAATTTCCTCTCCATTTCCAAACTCTTTCGACTTGCCTCGGCGAGCTTTGCATCAGCAGCCAGCAACTTTTCTTGCACTTCCAGAGACTTATCATGAACTCTACCAACCAAAGCATGAGCATCGGCAAGTTTAGTTTCAGCAGCAAGCTTGATCTGTTCGTGCTCCACGCGTGTTTCACGTAAACCCTTCTCAAGCTAGATATGGACAGTGTTAAAATGGTCATTAGCAGAAGACAAAAGAGAGAGCAGAAAAATAAGCAAGACATTGCCAATAGTAAATTGATTGACACGTGCAGAAGAATTTAAAAAGTTAGTATTAGATAATTCATATCTTTAAATCCTTTGTCAAGTCTATTCATGAGTTGAAGTGAGTAGAGAAATATATTATTGCAAGTTTATAAACATTCCAGTATCAGGACATAACATGACAGTTTAACCTACTACCTTTAAAAAATCTGACTTCATCCAAGAGTCTAATTGAATATATCACATATTCAGAGGAATTAAAATTTACCTCTAAAACAACTCAGATATTTTACCAACTTTGTTATGTATTCACGAATTAAAATGGGGAAATAACTATATTACTGCAAATTTATAAAAATTGTCACAGGAATGATGATGTAACTACACATGTGCACTCATCTTAACCTATAACACCATTAAAAATAAATCTGAATATATCCAACAATCAATTCTGCAACAAAAGAATATAGGAAGTATATATTATTTAGCATATTCTTTGCATTTCCCCCTTGGGAGTAGGTAAAGCCATCAGTTACAAACACTCCACACAAAACTATTGCCCATCAAATAGATATAATCACTGACGCACAAGCCGAATCCAGAAGCTTAAATGTCAATAACATAAGCTTGGCGACCGGACAGGCTTGGTCAGAAGTCCAAGAGAAATGGCTAGATGAATTAAATCGTAGAGAACTTAATTTCTATGAAGATGTAATGATCAATTGCAGTGTCCCCTAGGTAGCTTAAAAAATTGTTGGAAATAAATCATTAGATAGTAATTAAAGCCATTTCACTGTAGATCTGATGTAATATGATGAGCCATAATACAAGACATGTAAACGCACATGAACTAATCTTATAGCTAAAAGAAAACGAGATAATGGATACGATAAATTGAGGGTCTAAAGCATCTCATGAAGAGATCCAATAAAACAACAGATAAACAACTGTTATAATTCGAAAGATGGAAAAGGATGGCCACGTAGAAGAAATATCTTACATCAGCCACACATTGCCTCTCAACATCCAAAGCTTTTCTAAGGTTCTCTTCTCGTGTCTCTGCTTCAGCAATTGCAATTAAATGAGCTGTCTGCTCACGCTTTAGAACTTCCTGGGTTTCTAGAAGCGCTTCTCTAAGTTCTTCTTGCTTTGAAGCCCACTCCTTTTTCTCAATCAATAGCAGCCCCATATTATATTGATAGTCGAATAGCTGTCCAGATGAACAATCACAATATTTTAGGAAAAAGTCTTCATATTGACACCCAAGAATGGAAATATGATCTATCTCTTTTCCCAAATAAAAAATAAAACGAAAGCAATAGATGTTAAATAAATTTGATTTATAGAAATACTTTGTTGGCCCCATGGCAAACAACATCCCATTTCTCATTTAGGTTTAGATCGTTAAGTTAATATTTTAAACTAATCACCACATATAATTATTTTAAGCATAGGTTATACCAAATTTGTCCATATAGTCATTTGAGACTTTTCACAAATCATCTCCTTATTAAACAAGCTAATCTTAAGCAACTAAATGCTCCACTACAAGATGACAGCATGAGAAGATGTTGAATCTTGGCCATATGGCTAGTAATTTTTCGAGATGTCAGAGAAATATTCAGATTTAAATTCCTAGTAAATGAATTTCCATGCTTATTTATGAAACCCTAAGATAGCAAGGCTTCATAAATCACTGTAAATCATGTAACAATTCGTCACATGCATTAGATGGACATATATTTCCAACAATTTGCAACTTTCGTTGTGATATAAACCAAAAGCTATACAGCAACAAATTCCAAATTTCAATTGAAACCACCACATGCTCAAAAAATGGCTAATTCTGAGGAAGCACACAACTCTGAACTAGATCATAAGTAGAGACCTAAATGCGAGGAGAGATTAAATATGGTTATACTCATCCGCTCGGCATTTACAATCCCATGGGATATCAATATATCAAAATGATATTTGTAAATACGAGTTATGCAACTCACTGAACTGAATTCACAATTATCAAGAGTACACCATTTTCAACCTAAAGCTGATTTCAAAAGGTGGGAGGTTTTTGACAAGCAAATGAAAGCCCAAATATACGTAGATAACAGCTGCTAACTAAGACGTGTCAAGTACTGTATGAATAGAACATCAAAATAAGTTGAGCTAGAGTTGTCAGCTCTGGAGAGCAATGTTAAGGGATATAAGCAGATGGTGACACATACTTCCAAGATTCTGACAAATAAGTGCAAGAAAGAACACTGAAGATTTATATTGATGATGAAGTAAACGATTGGAGCTTATGCTTTCTCCAATAAAAAAAAGGAAAAAAAATTAATATTTCAATTTTGTAGGTTATATGGACCCTTCAAATAGCAATTAAAATTTAACTGAACTTAGCAAACTAATATAGTATGATACGTGTATTATTTACCATTTAACAAATCATGTCTGGTTTCCTTGGAAACATAGATCCTTCCCCTCTCCCAACAAATTAAATTCAATGCAATATTACCACCCAATAACAGATTAATCTACAAACAAGGTTGAAGTACTAAAATTTTGGCAGTTGGCACTCATTCGTCCAGCAGCTTTGCATCATTAATGGTTAAAACTCCATACAAACTGATGTTTTTAACCAGCTAGATACAGGGCCAGCACACTGTGCTGGAAAATACTGAAATCGAAAAATTATCTGTTAAGATTAGAGCAGAATCAAGTGGATTAAATCAAAGACGAAGTATGGCATTATTTTTCTGTGGTAGCAGCTTAACAAAAGGACATCTAGACTGCCCCGGACACCATAAGGATTTTTTCAATAATATAGGTAGTAGCAGCATACTTATCATTGTGAGCGGAAAAAGCCCCAGTTGTTTATATATTCACCGACCAACACAATACCACTATTAATACTACTTTAACACAACCAATTAGCTATCATTTAGTTGTAATATTTTCACAATTCCCACATTACCTCGGTACCACCCAAAAAGCAAACTTTTAGTGCCATTATTATTCTAAAAAAAATGCTTACCCAGTCAACGTATATTAAAAAATAACCCCAGAAATTAAATTTAAGATAAGAATCTGAAAACTAGAAAACAATTAACATTTAATATTCCAGCGGACATTTCTTTTTCCTTCTAACCTCTCTTTCAAACCGTGCAATCCTCTCTTCCAATGCCTCGCGGTCACGCCTCTCCAAAGAGAACTCATCCAAGAACCCCGCCTCTCGAAATCTCTTCCAATCCTCCATATTCTCCAAATCATTCGCCCTTGTTATGTCTCCACTCTCACTCAAGAGCCCCAAAGGCGGGGGTGGCGCTGCGGGGCCATCAATATACGCCACGGCCTTCCCCTTACCAGTAGGGTTCGGGGTGTTTCTATCCGGACGTGGCTCTGATTCCCTCCTCGGAGTGATTGATAATCCCGGCCACTGATGCTTCTGTGGAGTAAACATCATCAAATTCGGGTCTTAACATAAAACCCTAATAAAAAATTCCAAATTTGTAATCGTAGGAGTAAAATTGAAAGGAAATTCTTGATTTCAGAGGTTTAACGATTGAATTGAAAAAGAGAAAGGAACGCTGGCGACGGGAATTAGGGATCGAACAGTAGTGAGGACGAAACTTTTTTTTGTTATGCTTTTTTCTATTATAGAGGGTAGGTGATCAACGGTCGAAATTCGATTAAAAAGGGTTATATGGAGGAGATATGACGGCTTTACCCTTGGTTCGAGAGTCCGTGCTCGTAGTTTTTTAGGATAAATTTGGAGGAAATAAATGGAAGAGCTTTGCTGTAGTGTCAGCGTGGGTGTCACACCCTCCCTGACAAAACACACACATACGGGGGAGGGAAGTATTTTTTTTTCATTTTTTATTTCATGCGGGTACCACGTCGATCCTATACTCATGTGAAGTTAGGTCAACCAGGTGGATAAAAGAATTCGGGCAAAGTAGTTTAATTCTAAGTGGAAATGACCCGACTATTTTTTCACTTTAGCTTTTGGCCCCTTATAAAAATATGAATTTAAGAGCAAAATCCAAAAATACCCTCTCATTTCTCACCTCACACTCACAGACAAAAAAGAGGAAAGAAAAATAAATATATTAGTCATATCCAATCGACCACAACCCCGCTCACAGTCTGCAACACAACTACCACAACCATTCACGGGCGAAGTAATCTTAATTGTTGTGATTATGGTTTTGATTTTTCATGAATGGTAAAATTTAGATTTAACATTTATTTAGTTTTTTGTTCATTATTATTTGGTAGATGGTTGAGTAGAAAATGTTGGATTCATTGTTATTTGGGAGGAAAAAACAAGTTTTTCTCGTTGAAGATGAAGTTTTCGACAAGAAAAGCCATCTGTTTCGGCCCAGGTTATTATAAAATTAATTTATTAACTTTGGCCAACTAACAATAAATTTTTATTTTTATTTAAATTAATTTATTAATTATTTTATTATTATTATTATTATTATTATTGTTCCTTTTACTTGACCCGGATGCCTCCATTATTGTTGAGAGCGATGCGCAGACTTATGGTATGGGGTATGGTGGTATCCTCAAACAAATTCCTTCCAAATCAAGTCAAGAACAACTGGTTAGATATCATTCAGGAGTCTTGTCAAGTCCTCAAAAGAATTACTCAACTATCAAAAAAGATATTCTTGTAATCGTCCTTGTGATATCAAAATTTCAAGATGATTTGATCAATAAAAATTTTATTTTAAAAACTGATTGGAAAGTTTCAAAAGATGTCTTGCAAAAAGTCGTAAAAAAAACTTGCTTCAAAACAATTTTTTGCAAAATGGCAAATAATTCTTTCTTGCTTTGATTTTCANATTGTTGAGAGCGATGCGCGGACTTATGGTATGGGGTATGGTGGTATCCTCAAACAAATTCCTTCCAAATCAAGTCAAGAACAACTGGTTAGATATCATTCAGGAGTCTTGTCAAGTCCTCAAAAGAATTACTCAACTATCAAAAAAGATATTCTTGTAATCGTCCTTGTGATATCAAAATTTCAAGATGATTTGATCAATAAAAATTTTATTTTAAAAACTGATTGGAAAGTTTCAAAAGATGTCTTGCAAAAAGTCGTAAAAAAAACTTGCTTCAAAACAATTTTTTGCAAAATGGCAAATAATTCTTTCTTGCTTTGATTTTCAAATTCTATCTTGCAGATTTCCTTATAAGAGAATTTCTCCATATAGAGAGAGAGTACAACAAAAAAAAAAAAACCTTATCCCTTTCTTCAAAATTTTGAGCTTAGCTCTGCTAACTCTAGTTCTTTTCAAAAATATTTGCTAAAGATCAAAATGATAAGGAATACCTTATCTTTAATATCCCATCCGATCAAAGATTTCACTCGAAAACCTCATATTGATGGTAGAGTTATCACATTCATGTGATGTATCAATAAGGTAGGAATTCATTTACGTTTTGATAACAAGATGTTAATCTTTGCAAAAGTTAAAATAATAAGGTCTTAAGTAATAGCTAATAATCAAGCAAAGCCCTATTATGGTAGAAGCTCCTTTGCCAGAAGAAGAGCTAAAAAATTCAATGTGTGTTACGAATGTGGTAATTATTTTCATGAGAACTCTAGTGTATGCGCTGGAAAACTGAAATGCTCAAGTTCAGAAATGCCAACAGATTACATTGGCTAAAGTATGGGCTGAGTAGCAAAAACGAGACGCCATACAGACATAGTCTGAAGGTATATGTTCAAGAAATTCTCAAAGCTATATAGTCTTGAGCATATCACATAATTGAGTGGTATAAGGTAAATGTATCAAAACTATTGAGTTATAGTGTCAAAGAAAGGTTGGTGGAAGGCATGGAATACTTTTGAAATCATTTTTGATTCTTTGAACAGCTAAGATACACTCGTGACTCCATGAGTTAAGGTGCTTTTGTAGTCTTTTGAAAATAGGGGTGTATAGGATTATTATCTTTTTGATAAAATCTCCTACATAATTAAAGCAAACTAAAAATCTTTGAAGACTATTTTTATGTGAAATTTCTTTTGAAAATTTATTAGTGAAATCTAGACTTTTTTGAATTGGTGTAAGTGTTCCTAGATGAATTGTATGACCAAGGAATCCCATTTTTTTATTGACATAAGACAACTTTCTTAGCTAAAACAGCTAAACCATTTTGTATATATATATATATGTATGTATGTATGTATGTGTGTGTGTGTGTGTGTGTATTTGGTAAAATTTATAAATTAAAAAAAAAACCTTTTTTAAATGAAATAGATAATTTTAAATTGAAAATTAGTCGGCTCAAGTTAATATTTTATTATTATTATTTTTCCAATGATGAAGGAGGGGGTGCCCCGATGACGGGGGGTGGCGGAGGCGGATGTGGTACCTCCGAGACGAAGGAGAAGAGAACGTGGGTCGAGACAAAGGGTAAGAGGCGTGTCGTTGACGTGCCGGAGCAAGTGGTCGGTAAGAGGCTGTGATTATCGTTACAATACATCGTATCTTCCTTCATGGCTGAGGCGAAGAGGAAGATACTCGTAAACGGGATATACAACAATCTCTTTCAGGAATAGGACCATGCTAAATGAAAAGCGTTTGAGACAGAGTGGAGAAGAATTATGCCCGAGTAAGTATTTTACAATTTCAGTGAAATATGCTACGCTAACTCATATACAATTTCAGTCATAGATTTAACCAACTTTCATACTTCTGCCTTGGTTAATATTACTACTACCCTGCAAACAGATACCAAGGGAAATGCGTGTAAATTTTGTCAATCAACTTGCGTTCACCTATAAATTGTTTTGTTTATTCTGAACTCAATAGAGAGAGAGAGAGAGAGAGAGAGAGAGAGAATATGTGATTGCCTTTGATATTCGCAAGTTCCAACAGAGTATAGGCGCTTGGATATGTTGAAGCAAATTCCAAATGCTGAAGTATTTGGTCTTTAAAATTTACATGAATATATGTACAAAAATTTCTTTGCATTCAACCCAAACACAACTACAATAGAACATGAAAGCTATATGTACAAATAATAGACATTCAAGAGAAAATGTTAGAAACCATTAATTGACCAGCAAAGAAAACTCGGGCGAGGAATGAAAAAAATGTGGCAAATACCACCACGATTAGTAGAAAATGCAAATATATTGGTACATCAAACATGCATAATGTAATGTACAATCAAGTAAATATAAGAAATTCACATAAAAAATTATAATGAAAAGTATAAAGCTCAAGTTTCTCGCAGACGAGTGAATTAACTAATTGAGATAGTTTAGAAATCAGAACAAAATAAAGCAAATTCCGTTGGATTCAACCCAAATACAACTACATCAGAACATGAAAGCAAATTGCAAATGTTGAAGTATAAATAAATTTAAAGGAAATTAATTCAGTTCTATTTTATAATAGATAAATAGATAATGAAAAAGAATAAAAAGTTCACAAATTGAGTTCCGTCTCATGTATGCTAGGTGATATTTTTCTTTCGCTACCAATTACTGAAGAGAAAACTTTCTTAGCATTTTTATTTCCCCACGGGTCTAGCAGATTCTAAATCTACCTTCCTCCCCATCTAGGAAATTACTAAGAGTTGGAATTTAAGTAGCAGAGGTAAGATGTCAAGGTCTTACATTGGTGGGAAAGTAGTGGACATTGTCGATTTTTTGCAGAAGAGTCAAGCGAAAACCAGTCGCCAAAGGTCGACCTCATGACGAGATGAAGATCCCCATCTCTTAGTAAATCAGTTATTGGAAGGGAAAGGGATTAAGGGAATTGGGGGAAAGGGTAGGGATTGGGAATTCGGAAGAAGTGGAAAGTGAAGGGTGGGCTTATTTCAAAATGTTAAAAACTTGGGCTTCATTAGTTGGGTCATGGGAGGGTTTTTTTTTTTAAGAAAAAAATTTAAGGGCCCAATGGGGGCAACTTTAATGGGTCCACCCCTGGTTTCACGGACCGCAGCTTTACTTAAGCTCGTGACTCTATCGCAGCTGCAGTTTGCCCAATTTCGA
>CAIGRL010126826.1:0-11815 GCA_903798325.1 Fraxinus xanthoxyloides | reverse complement strand
TTTTTTTTTTTTTTTTATCAAAATGGGATGAGGAAATGAGATTTGTAACCATGACCTCGCATTGGGACATCAAGAGTTTGATCATTGAGGCGCCATACTAATATATATATTACATTAAATTTAGCAGGTTTAATGCAATTATAAAAATTTAAACTCGTGTTCTTCCTTTAAATTATACAAAATTTGACCACAATATCATTTGATGAATATTGCTAATTTTTACAACAAAATTATATATCAGTTTAAACAAAATAATTGTTATATTTAAGTTTTAGACCTTATTTGATTCTTTTTTTTTTTAAAAAGATACATTCTTCTTTCTTTTTTCAATCGTACATTTTTTAATAAAATAATATTTCATTCAAATTCAAAAATTTTCCTTATTTTTAACTACATATTCTCCATCAAATCACTATTCCAAAATGCACTTTTTGAAGAAAAAAATGCGCATCAAACGGGAGCTCTTAATATTTTATTGCTGATTACGGTCGACACTTTCATAAATTATTAAATTTGTTATGTCTACACTATACTGTGGTTGAGGATAATTCAATTGTTACAGCTTACAATTTTATTCGGCTATTTTTAATATTATGTAATTAAATATTAATAAACGATATCTCTTTTACGATCACTGATTGTCGACGTTGATGGCTGAATGATAAAAGAATAATAATGTTAAATTTTTTGTGCCATGCCCTTTTCACGCATCGTGCACCATCAGTGTTAAAAAAACACAATGTCTAGAGGTGCCTTGGTGCTGCCTAAGCACGAGAATTTGGTGAAAGCCACACCTTGACAATGAACGCCAAGTGAAACTTTATTAATTTTTTTTAAAAAGTCTTTTACTTGATTTTAGTTTCAAATTTTAAAATGATTTTATCAATACAAACGTCAAAAATAAAAACATGTTAGGAAATTTCAAATAGGACATGTCTAGTTGAAAGTTGAATTTCAAAAACTTAAAAGTGTAAAATTTACTAATTGTAAAAATTATTAAGTATATATAGTATTTTATAATTTTAGATATTTGGTATATATTATTTTAATAATTTTTAAAATGATTAAAAATTTAAAATAATATTAAAAACAAAAAGACGTTTTTTCACATTTAGGCCTCGCCAAAACTCTCCTAGGCTCGTAAAACATCAAAGAATATATATCTTGTGCTATATATTCTCCCAAACCTTAATTTATTTGTTACATGCTTAATCCACAGAAATAGACATTTGACAAAATCAGTTAGGTAATTATTCACAAAATTATACTACAAAGGTTCATGTATTGTTTAAATTTCCATCACACACACACACATATATATATATAACCCAGTCTGTAATTCTTATTTTCTTGATAGAGATAGGAATAAACTGTATTAATTCAAGAAGTAGAAATTTATATACGGCTTGACATACCTAACTTAATCGAAATATCCATGCTTTTAGAGGTCAAAAATATGATCATATGATAAAATCCACTGCCAAAATTTGAGTCAAAGACGTTTCATAGGATAAGAATGAAGAATTAGTGCTAAATTTAAAATATCCTAATTATGCCTATTTAGTGTATGTGTGTGTGTGTGTGTGTGTGTGTGTATTGTTATCTCTAGTTAAATAAATCCAACTTCCAAGAATTTTGTAAGACATACAACAAACCCACTATCGCATATTGAAGAGATGGATATTGGTGGAGGATGAAATCACATATGGAAGAGATGGATATTGGTGGAGGATGTAAAACTTTCTTGGTGAACTGTTGAGGAAAATGCAAACAAATAGCTTACACTTACTAAGTAGGAGAGTGGTTGGGGTGCATAAAGGAATTGAGTTACTCGTCCTAATAAATTGACATTTTGAGATTAATTTTCGAGTCCTAACACTGGTAACTTCTTTCAAATTTATTTTGTACTACAAATTCAGATAAAAATATTAGGAATTTAAGCGTGTTAAGCTCTTCATTCCTCGTTAAGCTTAATTATAGAAAATATTATTGATTTTGTTGTGAAACGTAGATGATACCGGTTAACTTCGATACCAATTTGTTGAAAACGATACTGGATTTTAGGTACAATATGAAGTAAAGGCCAAAACTCACAAGAAGAATATAATTTGCAAAGTAAATGAGATTTCACCAAAATGTGGAGAAAGAATTACAATGATTTGCGTTTATAATTTGTCTAACTAATAATGGGGATAAACAAACCTCCAATAAAGTTAAACTAACCTATAATGAGGTTAAAAACCCAAAATGGAGTAAAATCAATTCAACTAAATTGTAGAGAAGAACCGTGTGTGTGTGTCCCCAAAAGTTTTCTTATCTTGATCTCTTCAACTTCAACACAAATTACAACTTTTAATAGGACTTTCAAATAAAATTTCAACTAGAATTTGTCAAATGGACTTCGAATAGTATTCCCAAAGCATTCAAAATAGAATTTCTCTTGACGTGCACTTTTATTAGACTTCCCAATTATTTTCAACAAAAAATTCAGGTCACACCCAAATTCTAATAATTTTCACTTTGACACGAATTTTATTGCAATGAACAAACTTCCAGGAATCTCCAATTAGAGACAAATCCCATTGCAAAGAATAAATTTCAACTTTTCAAAAAAATTACGAACGTAATTCTCCATCAAAATTTTCAATTAAAAATATTCTCAACTTCGCCACCCTACTAAGGGCAAAGTGATATATTGATCACAAAACAATACTGGAACAAGTCCTATAACATAATCACAATTGAATGCATCAAAAGAAGGATCCTGACTATTAACACCATTAATCGTATTCAAACCTTCAACTAAATCGGGAGAATTGTACCTATGTGAAATCCTATGACCAAAAATGGGTATGTTATTAGCAATTGAATACAATGACACCGTCAATGATGGTAGTAAGATGGATTTACCCATAACTTTTAAATTCAACTACAATGTATTATTCAAAGACGACCCCAAACTAGACTTCAACAGTACAGAAAATAGGTTCATTTACGAACCTTCAGAACTTCACCTTCAATAGTGCACTTGTATCCTTTTGAATTAGGAGTACGAGATAAAATTTCTCTTCAAATCTGGATCATGTCTCACAATATCAAGTGTTCTAACCGTTCCATAAAAAATCATTATTCTGACATAACCAATACCAGTTATCCGACAAGGTATATTATTACCAATCACTACAAAACCTTTTGTAACTTCTTCATATGTTGAAAAAAAAATCCCGATTAGAAGTCATATGAAAAGCTCAAGCTGTATGAAAATTCAAACATCGTCAGGTTTGGAGTTGTAGTCAACATAGGTAAAAGAGTTCTCCATCACTGTGAAGAGTTTCAACAATGGCTTCACTTGAAGTATTTAATTGCTTTCCCTTCTGAAAAGATGCAACCAAAATTTCTTTATTCCAGCAACTTATAGCAATTTTTAATTAAGTGCCCTGAATTCTTGCAATAAATTCCCTGAATTCTTGCAATAAATTTTGAAATTAGACCTTAATTTGTTCCTTGTACAACCAGCATCAAGAACAAGTCCATCTCCATGAGCTTTAGTTTCAACGAGATGTTTCATCATTTCCTTTGAATATAGAGTACCATAAATTTCTTCAATGATGAGATTACTACTATATAAGATTGTGTCTTTAAACAACAAATATGAAGCGGGCAAAAAATGCACCAAAACCAATCTCACATAAACGAGCACTGCTCGCTCCTAATTTACCACAACAAAAATATTGTACTGCGATCCAATAGTTAAACATTAAATTTCATGGTTGCCATCAGAAAAGATTATGCTAAGTTTTTTAACTTGATCAAAACTTCAATCTTCCCAAGAATATTTTCAAACCAAAAGCTCCGATACCAATTTTGTTGTGAAAAGCGAATATGATACTTGATAACTTCGTTACCAATTTGTTGAAGATGATACGAGATTATAAGCACAATATGAAGTAAAGATCACAAACTCGCAAAAAGAATATAATTGCAGAGTAAATGAGATTTCATTAAAAAATGTAGAAAGAATTGCAATGATTTGTGTTTATAATTTGTCTAACTAATAATGGGGATAAAACAAATTTTCAATAAGATTAAACCAACCTACAATGATGTTAACAACCCAGCGTAAAACCAACCCAACTAAATTTTAAAGAAGAGTCAAATATATATAGAGAATAATTGAAACTCTAGAAATAGAATTGTAGATGAAATAAAATATCGAAGAGTTTCCTTATCTTGATATTTTCAATTCAAACACATATTTCAAATCACATAAGACTTTCAAATAAAACTTCAATTAAAATCAGTCAAAAAGAATTTTTCTTAATGTGCACTTTAATTAGAATTCCTAATTATTTTCCAATAAGAATTTAAATTACACCCAAATTCTAACACATTTTGAAGAAGCAATAGGAAGAAAAGTATGGTCTGAAATTTTATCATGTTCACCGTCCACTGGAATTCAACCCCCTTAAACCCCGAAAAACCAGGCCATCTTTTGACAAATTAAGAAGACCAAGAAATTAATTACGAACTTCGATTTTCATGTCGCTCTGAAGGAACCAAAACAACATCATTCCTCCATTTCTTTATTATATTCCTCTATTTTATATGTATAAATTTCTCTGTCACAACCCAGTAAATGACTGTACATGGCACTTGAAGTTTCACTTTTCGTCTTTTTGAACTAGCTTTTGCCCAGTGAATTATTAGATGGATATTATTTATATAATTTCTATGGCCACCTCATAGGTTGAAAGCCCTTGTTCCCACTTCTCTTTAATCAATATGATTGCATATTAAGATATGAAATAATGAGGCCCCAGAACACATTCCAACCGGTAAAGGACGGAGTTCTTAGATATTGGCAGTTCAAAGGTCGCGGATTCAATTCGTGGGCCTCTTAGAATGCAGGCTCTCTCCTGAAAGGCAAGATTTATTCTGAAAGACAAAAGTTCTCCTGAAAGGCAAGGTACAACATGTGTTGACTCACTCGACACTTTGACAGATTAGTGGGGGACCTCTTGGACCCGGCTAGTTTGGAGCGCATCCCACGGTTTACCTGGTCTGCGTCTTGAGAGGCCAAAGCGTAGACTTCAGGATTAGTCGCCGAAAGTGGACACCTGGATATAAAAATAAAGATATGAATTAATGAGAACTCCTTATGAATTCGAATCCTCTACCAACACTTTCTCGGTCGAGTCCGTCGCACCGGATTTGCCTAATACGGTTTACCTCTCCTGTGTGGTTTGCGGGTTACTGCATATGGAACGGAGTTTACCTAGTGCGCACTCACAGTGGTCGAGGCTCCACTTGCGGATAGTGACTGCGGGTTCCTACATAAAAATAAAAAAAATAAAAAAATGAAAACTAATGAGAATAATTTTGAGATTTTGAGATCATATCTTAAAATATCAATTAAGTAGGTTGGTTGATTACTATTTTCATATGTAATCTATCGGGATTTTACTCTTATCATGCTCTTATAAGATGATTACTAGTTTAGAAATATCAATCATAGAATTCAGTCGCTTGCACAAACTCAAGAGCAGTTTTTTACTTGTGCACTGATTGGGCAAGAAAGGGAAAATTTTACACAAAAAACAAAATTCGAATAGTTATGTTATCTGTTGTCTTGTCTTGTATAATGAATTATAGGTTTAGATCTTAGAGAGAAGCTTAAAAGGGCAAGCTTAATTATGGGTAAGTTACCAATTCTTTTATCACCGGAAGAGTCAGTATGAAATAGGGGCGCATCCCACGGTTTACCTGGTCTGCGTTTTGAGAGGCCAAAGCGTAGACCTCAAGATTAGTCGTCGAAAGTGGACACCTAGATATAAAAAAAAAGATATGAATTAATGAGAACTCTTTACGAGTTTGAATCCTCTATCAACACTTTTTCGATCGAGTCTTCGCACCGGACTTGCCTAGTGCAGTTTACCTCTCCTATGTGGTTTACGGGTTACTGCACATGGAACGAAATTTACCTAGTGCGCACTCACAATGGTCGGGGCTTCACTTGCGGATAGTGACTGCGGGTGCCTACATAAAAAAAAAAATAAATAAATAAAATAAAGAGGCTATTAATGAGAATAATTTTGAGATTTTGAGATCATATCTTAAAATATCAATTAAGTAGGTTGGTTGGTTGATTACTATTTTCATATGTAATCTATCAGGATTTTACTCTTATCATATTCTTGCAAGATGATTACTAGTTTAAAAATATCAATCATAAAATTCAGTTGCTAGTACAAACACAAGAGCAGTTGTTTACTTGTGCACTGATTGGGCAAGAAGGGGAAAATTTTACACAAAAAATAAAAAAAAAAAAAAAATTGGAATAGTTATGTTATCTGTTGTCTTGTCTTGTATAATGAATTATAGGTTTAGATCTTAGAAAGAAGCCTAAAAGGGCAAGCTTAATTATGGGTAAGTTTCAAATTCTTTTATCGCCGGAAGAGTGAGCATGAAATCGGGGCGTAAAAATGTGTCGGCCGATCAACACGGTGGTCGGCATGGAAAATTAAGTCCAATCAAAAGAACAATACGCCTTCTAATGTGGTCCATGCTAGCCCTAGGCGAGGTTGGCCTGACATAGGAAATTAACCTCGTCCAAGGTACTGTATATACAGCTTCTAAATTGGAACGTACTAGGTCAAAGTTTGCCCGATATGACAGCTCGACATGGGGCGCTCCAAAATGAGTCGTGTCATCTTGGCACAATCCTCTTCACACCTTTAAAATAGAAGCATGTAATAAGTTATTTTAATATACAAAAATAGTTCAAAATCATATATACTATAAAAATATAATACTTCTGTTTAATAGGGATTGAAATCTAAATTTTAATTAAATCAAAATTAACAATTAATTGTACTCGCATATTTCATGAAATTTACAACTTTTCAATCACGCATTTCATCAAACGCTTATCAAAATCTAATAAAAATTCGATTTTAATTCTCATCAAATATGGGTTTCTCTTATGATTGGAACACTATGAGTTTGATATGAGCTCATTAACACGCAAAATCCAAGAGTTCAAATTACTAGAGACGAGAGCGATTTTTCTTTAAATTTTGTTTTCATCCTTATTCAAGAGAATATTATCCATTTTGTGGTCATCTCGATCATCATTTCTTTCTTTCTACATGAATTTGTTTGAACTCTAATGCTACTAAAACAAAGTGAGGTTGATAGCCAATGGGGTCTCAATCATTTCCAAGGTGTAACACTGTTAGGATGTTGAAAATATGTTGCAAGATCACTCACTATATAATATTTCTATTCGAAATTACAATTATGTTCGTACACTATTAGACAGTTATGGATGCCACAAAATACAAAATTACTCTTATGAGAATTATAGTGATGGATTACACGTATGTGTGTGTGTGTGAAAATGACGAAAAATATTTCCCTATTTATACCTAAGTATTGAAACTTGGCCTATCAAGAGCACAGAGTGATTAATGGCAAAACAGACGCTGTTGCTAATGGAGGAATTTGAGTTTTGGAAGAAAGGGATTTTGAGTTTTGGGGCACGTGTCAATAAGATTAAGAGGAAGAACTTTTTTCTCGTCTTCTTTTTTATTTATGTAAAATACTTTTGTTTTTTTTTGTTCCCCTGTATCTAGTCTCGTTTGGGGAGTAAGGGATTCTTTTTTTGTGGAATCCCTCTAGAAACACACATAATTCCCTTTTACTTTGCAAGTAATCACTTTTAAGTTTTCACATTGTTTTCAATAATTATATGCTACTTTTTTTGTACTTATGATCATATTAGTTCTCTTCATTAAACAGGGTGTGGAATATGTTTCCAATAATTAATATATTAAAAGTAATTAATAAGATTAAAAGTGGTGGAAGACATTGAGTATGTTAAATCTACCCATAGTTTCGAATCAACTAATTTTTCGATGGGCGAAATGATTTTCTAATTTGTTCGGAATCTAAAAATGTTCCGCTTTTATATCTTCATATTTTCCCTTTTTCCATCGTTTTTCAATCAACACCCTGTACACGATCGATATAAATCAAAATTACAAAAAATCTACGACTAAATAAGTTAATGTCTGTCATTGACCTTTGGTTGTTCACTTGGCTATCCTATCATTCAAATTTTTACACGTAACTACATTATCTTGAAAAGCAAAGAGTAGGACGCCATTTCAAATATGACGTCACTTGTGGTCAGGGGCGAAACCAGCCTGTCGAAGTAGAGAGGTCCCAAAGTTGAAGAGGTGGGGCCCCGGGGGCTTTGCACCCCGATTTTTTTTTGAAACATTATCTATTAAAATAAGGGAAGTTGGTACTTTGTGATGGAGAAATAAAACAAAGGAACATAAATTAATGTACATTAGTTGAAAACTTAAAAGATGATAATGCCTTCATGAAGATATGTCGGTAATCGATAATTATTTTTTGGGCGCTTACAATTCTACTTGTTCAAATTTCAAAATTAGAAGTTAATTCTACTAGTTTAGCGTTGGTGCGATGCGGTAAAAAGGGGAAAAGAAGACTATCGGTCGCCGTAGCCCGCAGGAAAAAAGGGAAGAGACGACGCCGCAGCCCGGGTTCTCAAAAGTGAAGACGGAGGAGAACTATAGAAGAATCGGAAATTTTTTTAGGAATTTAGGAGAATTGAAGAGTGGAAAGGGTAAGGTTTATGAATTTTACTCAAGATGAGAACAAAATGGTAAATACAAAAATAAAAATAAAAATAAATTTTTATTTTTTTGCAATTTATTAGTAAGGACTAAAATATTGGGATGTCAAAATTTGTATAGAAATGATATATATATATATATATATATATATAGTCGAAGAATCAATAAGACGCGACTAATGTTGGAGTCGGTTGTCCACTTCTTTATTTGCCAGTTTCAGCATTGTGTGTATATTACTTTATGTACATGTCTATAAATATCTTGATTATTCAAGATATATGTTTTAATTCAAAATATTAATTATATTTTCTCATATTAAAACTTTTCCAAGGTAGAGTGAGGTAGGACAATGATAAATTTAACGACCGTGGTATCACAGACACGTAATTTTGCCAATAAAAAAAAAAAAACTTAGATCGAATCAAGAAATGTAGGAAACCTTCAAAATTTTATCAAAAACAATTGTGGGCAATAAGAACCCTAGTTGTTTTATCACTCTAAATCCCACTACGACAAAAATACCTTAACACAATTATGCCATAAAATAAGCAGGTGGGAAGGGGAGAAAAATGGCCCGGGGCTATGTTCGTATTGTCGAGTGCTGTCCACACAATGTTGCACTCAACATAGGCTCGACCATGTTCCTTTGGGCAATTGTGAACATGACGTGTATTAATTTTTTGTCCTTCAAGACTCTTAATATACTAAATGACAACAAACAAATATATATACTACCGAATCATATATAATTAAAGAAAAAGGACTTGGAGAATTTTATACAAAGAGAATTATATTCTTACGGTGCATTGCGTATCAATTGGTCCCATGTTTTTCAATATGTTTATTCATTATTATGTGCAATGCTATTGTGGTGTCTTTTTAAATATATCTCACTATAATTTAATTCCAAATGAAGCACCTTGAGATATGAAATCAAAAGACGACAAAAGAAAAAAGGATTGATGTTTCCTACTACACAAGACAAACATGCAATATAATAGGAAAAAGTCATTAAGAATTATTCTATATGTTAAGTTCGGGAAGCTTATCAAGTGAATGTATTAAACAACACAATGAACCAATATGTTTTATACATAAACACGTGATCAGCATTCCCTTCTAGAATTTATTTTTCTATTTGGCAAAACATAAACCAAAAAACCGTGACATGTAAACAACATATTGATGAATTCTTTTACCACGTTATGCTTGTAGTAAAGTGTTTATTTATGATTTTCGGCGTTCAAACACTTTTAGTGACACGAGGTTGATTAATAGCTAGTTGTATAGTGTTTCTAATCATGAGTATAATAGAAAAAAGTCATTAAGAATATTTTATATGTTAAGTTTAGGAAGCTTATCGAGTGAATGCATTCAGCAACATTCCCTTCTAGATTTTACTTTTCTCTCTGGCAAAACATAAACGAGAAAATTGTGGCATGTAAAAAACATATTGATGAATTCTTTACCATGTTATGCT
Source organism: Fraxinus xanthoxyloides (assembly GCA_903798325.1). Classification (NCBI taxonomy): domain Eukaryota; kingdom Viridiplantae; phylum Streptophyta; class Magnoliopsida; order Lamiales; family Oleaceae; genus Fraxinus; species Fraxinus xanthoxyloides. The sequence goes on along the minus strand of CAIGRL010126826.1, from coordinate 1,669 downwards.
TGCAGTAATATGTTTATTTATGAACTTCGACGCTCAGACACTTTTAGTGACACGAGATTGATTAATAGCTAGTTGTATAGTGTTTCTAATCACGATTATTCTTATGGTATATTAATAATAGATATTTTTATCCATTAGAAAAAAAAAATGCATTATCGACAATTGAATTTGTCATTTTTTATTTTTTATTTTTTGAAATGCTTTACTCACTTTTGAAGTTGTTTATTTGCTTAGGGAAGTGGGATGTGGTTCGTGCAACTTTGTTCCTCGTAATGGGAATAAAGTGGCCTACAATCTCTATTCATTTGTTACTTCTTTTCACTAGTTTTAAATATTGTAATCCTCAGTTTGTTGCGCCTTTTGCATGCGCAACAAAAGATATGGTACTGTTTGATTCAAAATAATAAAATAAAATGTGGAAGAATGTATTCCTCACTAATGGAAAAAAAATCATTCTAAATATCAATTTTAGACTCAATTATATTTTTAAGAAATTTAGAGTCGATTCTATGAATACTTTATTATAGTATTTGATTGTGGCAGCGTGTGAAGGGAAAGAAACCGCTGTCTAAGCTCCACTTTTGGGGGAATTAGATTTTGTAATAGTAACTTTTTTGAGAATACGATAGTCCAAGAATAACTAATCAAAAGGTAAGTGAAATGATTTTTAAAATTCTATCGAACAATAAATCTAAATTCAAGAAAGTAAAGACTAAATTGATTAATTCAAATAATATGCAAAAATATGAAAGTCATAAATAAAAGGGAGAGACGATGCAAACGATATAATTGTAAATATTCGATTCAAAGAAATGATCTACATATCTGTTACCAAGTTCTCCGACACAAATAAGACATTTTCACTATATTAATTGACTTATGGTGTAATGCAATCCTTTACAACACTTCCGGTGATTTACAAACAATGAGTACCGATTTTTATACAATATTGAGCTTTATGAAATCTCAACATGACACACTATTGAACTTTTATGGGGACCTCAATATAATGTACTCTATTGAGTTTTACTGGACTTCAATATGACACACACTATTGAGCTTTATGTGACCTCAATATGACCAACACGATAACTTACAACAAGTAGTGTCAATCTTTATACAATATTGATCTTTAGGGGATTTCAACTCAACTTACACTTTATCAAAATGATTTTATAATAGATTTTCTCTCTTGATAAATAATACAATCAAGTTAAGTACTAAAAGATGCTAACACTTCAATGAATAGTAATAAATGAAATTTCAAGTGTTAGATGAAATTTTTTAATGAATATGATAATTAAAAATTAGATTCAATCAATCGAAGTGTTACAATGAGAAAGTGAAGAAGAAATAAATGCAATATGATGGTTTTACAAGTTTGATTCAATCAATCAAAATTTTCAATGTGAAGAAGTAGAAAAGTTTATACAATGTAAATGCATATATCTTCAAAAATATATCTACCTTTTAAGATTGATATAAATAAGTTAAGCACACAGAGAAATGAAAAATTTTAATGAGAGAAATGATTCAAGAAATTTGATTGAACAATCAAAGTTTTTGTTATGAAAAAATAAATGAAACGAATGTAAAAATGTAAGCTCAAAAAAGACTTTTCACAAATATATTTTACAAGAGAGCTATCTTCTAGTTGTTGTAATGAATG
>CAIGRL010126791.1:0-11067 GCA_903798325.1 Fraxinus xanthoxyloides | reverse complement strand
ACTTGGTTCTTGTAATATCTTGAACATTCTTGTATCTTGGCTGTCATTTTTAGCTTTATAGTGCATCCGAGCTTTATCCATTTATAATGGATGCTCAACAGGGGACTAGGCGTTAGAAGCGATTGCCGAACCTCTGGGGCTACGGCCGAAAAAATCCTTTGTGTTGATTTCTTTTATTCTTGCAATAGTCGTTTATGTTTGTTGAATGGGTTTTATGAATCTTGATTAATGAATATTGTTTCTCGACATTTGAAGTACCATGTGGCATTAGTAATCCATTATGTAAATTTTGATGTACATGTAGCAAGATCCAGAAGTTTTTTATGTTGCACACAAGGTTTGGCAACTTATTTGGGGAAGAAGGTAGTTGCCATGGTAGTAAAAGTGTCCAATCCATAGACAATCTGCACCCTATGAATCACAAGGCCACATAGGCCTTGTACACCAAGCAAAATCCTTTGGAGATTCAAAAATGGAAAAAGATATATGTACAAAGGAAATCTTGCTAGATGTTTTACAGGTGCTACTAGCAACACTTGATTGGTTACCTTTTTTTCTTTTGCATTTGTCAAATGAAAAATTACCAATGTATCTGTAAATAATCTAACACAACTTAATTCTGTACATGTAGCACTTTATTCTATACACTTTTTTTTTCGACATAGGAACCCATGACCGCTATCCGCAAGCGGAGACCCGACCATTGTGAGTGCACATTGGGTAAACTCCGCTCTATTTGTAGTAGCCTACAAACTACACAGGAGAGGTAAACCACACTAAGCAAGTCCGGTGTTGACGGAGCTCGACCTTTATTTTGTACACTTATTGGTGCAAAAGAGTGTTGTCTGATGTTCACAACATAACTTGAAAATAGCCTTAAATGCACCAATCGGTGTAAACTACTCATAGGTAGATACGTGAAACCAAGATAAATTAAGTTTTATTTATTATGGGCCTAAGACCAGCGGCAGACCCAGCACCCGGCGAGCCTCGGCGGCTGTCCGTGCTGGATCCGCCGAGAAGAATTTTTTTTGGTTGACAATGAATAAAATTTTTAGATTAAATATCTGGTAATTTGCTTCATTTTCAAGGAGTTTTTGTAGCTCAGTTGGTGAGAAGTCGCATATTCATATGCGAAGTCCCGATTTCAAATCCATTTCCCACCGTTTTTATTGTAAAAGATTTTTAATTCTTTAATTATTACCAAAATTAATTGGGGTATGGGATAAGGAGATGAGATTTGAAACCATGACATCTCCTTAGGATATGGTGAGTTTGACCATTGTGGTACATATCGAATTTTAAGACTGGACTTACCAAAATAATGTTACATTTTAGCGGGTCTAATGCAATTCTAAAAAATTGAACCCGTGTTCTACCCTTGAATTATACAAAACTTGGCAACAATATCATTTGGTGAATATTGCTAATTTTTACAACAAAATTATATATGTTCAACTTAAACAAAATAATTGTTATATTTAAATTTAAGACCTTGTTTATTTTATTTTTTTCAAAATACATTTTTCTTTCTTCTTTCAATTACACATTTTTCAATAAAATAATATTACGTTCAAAATTAAATTTTTTCCTTATTTTTAACCACATATTCTCTATTAAATCATATTCCAAAATGCATATTTTGTACCAAAAAAAAAAAGCATCAAATGGGGCTCTTAATATTTTATTGCTAACAACGGTCAACGATCCACTGCTGTCCCGTGCTGACTCAAAATCCTGGGTCCGTCACTGCCTAAGACTATGATTCATGGCCTCTAGCATGTAATTTGGCTGGACTCAAAATCCCACCAGCCTACATGTTCCTCAAATAATGTGCCAGTAATTGGACACAAATATAATTTTCACTTACCATTAAAAGACGACCATGGCTCTCTAAAAGTCTAATTGTACTGAGAGGCTCTTCAAGGTTTGAGATTTGATTCTAATTGCTTAAATACTGAAAAAGAAGCCCTGCATAGTACCAATACCCCAACCAAATTGATGCTATCCAATCCTCCTGATTGAACATGCTATAGTCGTATATAAAAGTATAGGGAGTAAGTTTTTAGCTTCATTCTAACCAAATATATGTAACCAGCAACAACTATCAATGCCAATAGAACAATGTCAGGGAAACTGGAAACTTGGATTATAAACAAGGATTACATTAGAAGTTAATGAAATGAATTGAACTACCCCTCTCTTTCCCTTCTAGCTTACATTTCATGTACATAGTTCTATGAAAGCTACTTTTACACTAACTAGAAAGGAAAAAGTCTTAAAGCAATGAAATAAATTGCAGGGGCTCATGCATCTTCCCACGGGACACTTCTCAATTTCGTATAGGACCTCGTCAAAGTTTCCGATATAAATCAATTAGGACAATATCATGGACCTTGCAAGACGAGCCACGCCATCACAAGGAAACAATCATGCGATGGATTCTGATTGACTGAAAAAATTCAGACCCAGGGCAAAAAATTGTGTATGCTACCAGATCAATGGGAGGGTGCAATAAGCCAATAATCCTGTAAGAACACCAATCCAACTCAGCAGCCTGGTGCCATGGCATAATCAAAGATGCTCGTTGGGTTCACTGTGTACTAAATTAACAACAATAATCAATAAGGGATGACATATGGCAGAGCATAAACATCAGCTGGTTCTATATACATAGCTTCAGACCACACACTCAAGTCTTCCTTGACACCCCAAAACTCCACCTTGGGCTTATTTAATGGAGGATCTTTCTTGTAAAACAACCACTCCTGTTCATCAGTTTGCAACTCCTCCATCTTGGGTACTGTGAGAATCTCACTAAGATACTTGGAATCTGGATGGGGAGGCCTCCTTGAAGCTTCAACAATTAGATTCTCCATCCTGGGTTTCCCAAGGGCTTCATTCGAAAACTTGGAATCTGGACGGACAGATTTTTTTGATGTTTCAGCAAATTGATTTATAGTCGTAGTAGCAGTTGAAGGCTTAGGTTTAGATGGACACAGTTTCCCAGCTTCAAGAGTACCAGTCACCCTCCGGTCCTCATTATCCAAGCGAACGTTATAAGGAGACAACTGTTTATAGGAAGCACACACATTGGGATTTTGGCAAGCTTCAATTTTTCTTCCATTTTCTGTCAACTGGTGAGTGATCCTCTGCAATTTATTTGGCCTCACTTCGCTCACTGTAAAATAAGCAACACTAATAAGCCTATAGAGAAGGTTAACTGCAGTTGAACAAGCTTATGAAAATTCACCATGATATCAAATTCTAACAGAAAGTCCGATAAAGTCACAAGAGACCTGATGCAAGCATCCTAAAGATGCATAAAAATGTCAGGCAGTGCCTTGTAAGCTTTTTCCTGATTCTCTTAGCCAAGATAGAAACTAAAACACAAACTTTTTGAAATAGTTGGAATTTTATTATAATGTTCCATTGTACGAGAGGACTTACCATGAAGAAAACTATTGGTACTCACATCTTTTATTTTCCTGATATTTCCCTCATTGACAGAATTTATGTTAATGCCCGTCAATAGATGTGTTCTAGCATTGCTAGTAACACCCACAAGGTCGCTTCTGCCTACATAATTGGGTTTATCATGCTCTCTTTTCTTATTTTCAAATATTTCCTTCGCCTTCTTTTCCTTTTTCTTGTCTTTGTCCTTCCCATAGACATTTTTATCTCTATCTTTTCCCTTATGTTTGTCTCCCTGATTGTTGTCACTTTTATCCTTTGATCGCTCTCTACCTTCCAACCTGCTATCCTTGTGTTCCTCAATTGATTTGGGCATTACTTCAACTCCACTTTTGGCAGTTCCAGCATTGTGCTGGACCATAGCGTTTGCACTAAACTCTTCCCTGAAACTCTGCACATCAATTTTTCTACTGTCAACTCTCTGATCCTTGTTCTTTCCCTTGTCCTCCGCCAATACTCCTGAAGAACTCCTGGTACCAGCTCTTGCAGCTGCCTCTTGATCCCTTTTGCCCAAACCTGATATTCTGTTAAGCAACTGGCTCTCTGCACCCTTCTCATCATCTCTGATTCTCCTGTCCAGCTTCTGCACAAATTTTGATTCCTCGGTTCCCTGAAGAAGAAGGCTACTTTGAATAAGCTTCCCTCCATTTTGATCCACAATATGTGTAGCATGTTTCACCTCATCTGTGAAAATGCTTTTCATTTTGCCGTGTCCTTTTGAATGAAGCATCGCCTCACTACTTTCCTCAAGCTTCCCAGCAGCGTTTGACTCATCAGAGATGCTGTTCTTCTCTTTGTCTTTTTCCTTTTCCTTTTCCTTTTCCTTGTCCTTGTCCTTCTTCTTGTCCCTGTGTTTTCCCTTCTCGTCCTTGTGTTTTTGTGGTCGATCTTTCTTTTCCCAGCGTTTTTCATCACTTCTTTCTTTTGCCCTTTTCTCTTTACCTTCTCTTCTTTCCTTTTCCTTCTTCTCCTTTTTGTGCTTCTTCTCTTTATGATTTTCCTAAGACCACGAGAATTTTCAGCACATTCTCCTCAAAACTATAAATAACAATTTACTGATTGAAATAGCGACATTTGAACCACAACTTAAGTAGCACATGACTTTAGAAGACGAAATTTATAAATCATAGTTAAGATGAATTCCCTTGAAAAGTAATCTTGTATAGGAATTTCAATTAAATAGAGAACTGAGTACATCAATAAAAATCTAATGGATACACCATAAATAACTATGCAAGTAAATTTCCAAACAAACATGATTGCAAACTACTTGGAAGATTCAAGAGAGAATGAAGAAATGATGCATCAGTATATGAAATCAAATCAGTCAAGAATTCTTATTTTTCTCACTTTCTCCCTATCTTCCTCACCTTTATGTCCCAAATTGAGATATGCCCTCCAATTTGCTTTCCACTCAATTAATTATTGACACATAATTTTTAAATTAACATGTCATCTCAAATTTACCTTCAATAACTTCACCACTAACCCACCAAATTGATAACATGTTAATTTAAAATGACGTGTCAATAATTAATTGGTTAGACAGTAAAAATTGGACAGCAAATATCAACTCTCATTTCCCTCTCAGCATGTGTACGCTGAAGTATTCATATTAATGCAATAATGATAGAAAAAGTCAGAAAACTAGAAACTGATACAGACGTGTGTACAGACAAATGTGACTATATACTCAAGTTGATTAATACAACTACAGTTAGCTTAGCTGCATGAGGGAATCTCATTTATGAGTTGACTTCTCGGGAATGCATTTTCTTATCTTTGGACTGAATGAAATGCTAAATCAACACAAATCAGTTTCAATTCCATAATGGAAAGAGGATCGCCTCTTCCTCCACAAGCAAGCAGGAAAATATATCAACGAGCTTCCAAACACACAAGCAAGATCAAATGAACTGCTGTTCCATGCAAAAGAGATAGCAACAAATGGTCATGGCACCTTACACAAGTTAGCATTCAAATAACACTCGTATCTTAGAAGTTCCTTTTGTCCCTATAGAGTTACTTTTGTTTTAGCCAACCCAAATATATTGGAAATTGGGCTTAGTTTGGAGTTAGTTTGTCGTTTAGAGTTACTTTTGCTTTCAATGTCACTCCTGTTTCAAAATGGTTTCCAAACTTACCATTTTCTTTTTATAAGATTTAATTATGTTTGGTCTTTCTTCCTTAATTTCATTATCGCTGGCAGTGAGCGGGAGAGTATGAATGAAGCGACAAATGTTTCAAACAAATGATCAGCGGCACCCATAGAATAACTTCTAAATATGCATCGAAGGACGCAACTCATTGCAAAATTGCTGCAATAAAAGAGAATCTTTCAACAGCAATGCCCCCGTAGGAAGTTCAAATGCACGAAATAGATTTCTTAAAGTAGAAATGGATTCCTTTTAATCTGATATATGCAGAGAAACATATGCTTCGCGGCTTTGTCAAATTAATTATGTGAAAATCATTTTCAGCACATTTCATTGAGCTGATCTAATTTTCTATTCAGGTTGAAAGGGGATTAAGTAAAGGTCATGCTCTCGATAATATTTTTTCCTGTAATCTTATCTTTTGTATTTTTAGACCTTATATCCTGCTTTGTCTCATAAAGCAAAAAGGAGGGGAGGAACAGTTTTCCCCACACACTAATTTCTATAAGATTTCAATTAAACAAAATATCCCTGTTTAATGATGGTCTTGAAGAGCAGATCAAGAAAAGAAAAATTAATTGTTTTACCCATTACACGGACTGGCTTAAACCTGAACAGGAGGAACAGTTTTCCCCAAGAACTAATTTCTATAAGATTTCAATTAAACAAAATATCCCTATTTAATGATGGTCTTGAAGAGCAGATCAAGAAAAAAAAGATAAATTGTTTTTTTTGACCCATTCCAAGGACTGGCTAAAACCTGAACAGACAGCATGCCTAATCCTCCAAATGGTTTGGAGGTGGGTATCTAAATGTGATAAATGATCTTGAAATACTAGTCAAAATTGACCAACGAAAAGAAAAAAGAGAGAGTCCATAACACGTGATAAATGCTACCTAGAAAATAAGCCGAAGTTGCAGTACGCGAAATACACACACAAATTATGGTATGATCTCTACTAGATGTTTTATCAGATTTTGTCAGTTTGACACGCTTTAATTTATTTTATGATTTGCTACAAGACCATTTTCAACCATACATTCACACAATAAAATATTTTACATGTATATCAAAAACTTTTCCCTACTTTTTAACCATACATTCTCCTAAAAATCACTATTTAAAACACTATTTCTCTACTAAAATGGTTGTCAAACAGGCACTTTATATATGCTTATTCCGTCCTTTCTGCAGTTTTCAACTAAAAATGTACATATAGGTGATTCACGATGTTATGGGTCCATCCCCAATACCCCATACGCTACATAGTTTTGAATGATCACTCTTATAATTTTGAGAATATCCAGGCCCAGTGAACAAACATCTATATTAATTCCAAATTGAACAGATGGACGATGTGTTGCACTTTTGAGAATACAGCACATGGTTTATTGAGTATTGACATGTTTTTATTTAATATCACAAGCTTTCTGATTGTTGCACTGGTGTAAATGCGTAAGGTTCTTACCAACTTAAGCTCGTCATCAAGCTCACTTTATAGTGACCCATTTCAATAATTAACTCATTTGTCAGAGTGGAATTTTATTAGAAATTCAAACCCAAAGAATACACAATCAGTGGAAGCATACAGTGGCATCAAATGTATTGTTTCCAATAGTCCCATAGCCAAGTTTGTAGGCTCTTCGTGTCATGCGGGGAAGGGAGCAGAGTAAAGAGTGTGTAGATAGATCAGTGATGAGTAGTAGTAGAAATTGTTGAGGCAGGAGTTGGATAACGTCAGAAACACACACCAGGACAATCAATGATTAGAAAAGTAAATTTCTTATAACAGTTTTCTTGATCATTGAAATGCTAAAATTCTAGTACGGTGTCGGTTGTCAATCTCCCCAACCCAAGTGGTGAATTTTGCGTTGAGCTACGGAGGAAAATCTGGTTGATGAATGTGTTGGATATCGATTAAGTGTTTGTGTTCGAACAGTCACAGTAAAGACTCCTCCTTCCATACAGATTGTACATAAGTAGAATTATATTTACACACACAGAACCTTCATGCTGAATCATGGTGCTAGAGGATGCCTCCTCTACCAAGAAATGTAAATGGCAGACTACTCCATGTAGCCATCACAGAAACAGCAGAAAGCTTTTGCATAAACTTCTAGGGCAATGATTGATCTTTCAATCTTTCATAGGGACCTCTACTACTTTTTTTGAATTACTCAAATGTTTTAGAATTGGCACCTAATCCATTAAGTTCAGAAACTTGAGAGCAATGATAAATCTAACTGGGAATTCACATGATTACTTTTCAAGTTCCAATATCTATACTACACTAGATTTAATACACTATGTCAGTTCTTTGGCAGCAAATGTAGGAACTAAGGCTTCCTTTATTTTCCTCAATGTTGTTTGGACATTAATTTTTCGGATTATTCATATTGGCCCTAAAGGTCTAAAGAGGAGTCCATGTTTTAGGAGGTAACTGACAATTCATTAGTAATCAACTAAAGATAATTTATATGCCATCATTTCCCTAAAGTGTCGGGTGCGATAGAGATTCTACACTTTTTATTTCTATATCTTTTAAGTATTTCCTTAAATTTGCATCACTTGCTCCTAGCTATACTTGATCATGCTATGTTACTACTTATTCACTTAGTCCATCGAGTGCTCTCTATGCTCATGGTCGGACAAGAAACGGATTGCTCTAAGAAACATCATCGCAACTGTTCTTCGTTTAGTGGTTCACAGCACCAGTAACAGTAGTAGTTTCAACCCTTGATTTACTTGGTCTATCTTAATTCTAGAAAAACATACATGTCCAGAACCCTTCTGAACCCAACTTAGTGTTCCTCCTTTCATACACACCCAACCCATCAAAAACCTGTATGTATATATAAATGATATCACCAATGACCGCTTTAGAACAATTCTATATCAGATCAACATTCAGGCAAGCATTAAGGTAGGAATTACGCACTATGAGTCACGAAAACTCATTAAAATTTAACATAAAATACCAGAGACATTTAGCAAATAGAAATTCACTGACTTACTCGCATGGTATCCTTCCCCTCATTCCATAAAGCAGGTAGCTGAAAAAAATATGTGGATTTAACTGCAATCGGATGGGAATAGAAAATATACTAATTATGTACCACGCTATTTAAGCAAACATACAACAAACTGAAGGTTCATAAATTCCAACTCAGGGAGATATATCACGTCATCAATTAAAAATACCGAAGTACATTCATTGACATATTGTTTTAATTAAGCAAGAAGACTAAAGTTGGTGAACTGGTAGTGTCATTCCAACAAATTTAATTCACAATGCTAAGCAACTGGCTTGTGCTTTCATTTTAATCAAAGCATCGAAAAATAGCATGAAATGTTGCCTATTGGAGTGCTGAACGTACTAAAAATTGAAGGAGGATAAGGTATACTATCTATAGACTTGGGGAACTACGATGCGAAGATGGTAAAGTCAAATAGGCCCAACTTAAATGCTGGCACAGCAGAACTAAAACCACAGAATTCCATCTATTGGTTACATCCGCTATCTCCAGGAAAGGAAATGGCAAACGAGAAATTTAAAGAGTGACAGACACTAACAGCATGTTATGATGGAGGAGCAAACAAGCTGAAATGGGGAACTAAAGGCAAGAGGAACGCTAGGAAAAAAGAACCAGGTTGCTGCCAGGAAGAAGAGCTGTTGCCGCCAATTTCAACTCAAGGGCAAGACAACACTGTATTGGATTAAAATGGAACGGTGTCGTTTTGAATTGAGGATTTCAATTGTAATAGGAACACATTTTATAATTTTCAATTTGAAAAACACGACTACTTTCTGTCATAACGAGAAGAAGGAAGAGGTGAGGGTTCGTGTTGTTTTCAGTGTGATCTTCCCTCTCAAATTTCTGTCTTCTCTCTTTCTCTCCTCTTTTCTTATTCTTCTTCTCATTTCCTCTTTACACTTCACTGTTGAGTTGTGATTTCATTCAATTAATAGAATTACAGCTTGGGTTATTGACTCCCAGCTGATTTTCTTCAATTGTTGGTGTTAGTTTGATTGAGTTCTGTAATTTGGGTTGAGGTTGAGCTTCAACCATAACACAGCAGTGAGGAAAAAATAAACAGACCTCTTTCCATGCATCCAAGTCTTCAGGCCTATGCTCTCTTTCATATCCAGGTGGGGGAAATGGAAAGCAGCGAGACATTGCACACTATCCCAGTACAAGCAAAATGATAACAGTCACTGAAACAGAGTGCTTGGATTGTTTCCACACGGTAGGTGTGATCCAGTATGCGAACAGATGAACAACTATATTTCTGTCCATGCACCATGACGCTGCATTGAATTTGCAGCTTCACTACACCGTGTAAACTCCTGTCCACTAGCCCAGAAGCCAAAACTCAGCTCCTCACTTCTGAACGCACACCAAAACCAAAACCAAAACTTTAATTCCAACCTCAAGCCAAGTACACCACAATCTTGGCTTCAAAATACAAGGGCAGATTAAAAAAAACTTGTTACACTCAACCCAATTCAAGATGCAATTTTTGTAGAAATTAAATGAACATAGGATTAGATCCGGATACAGATTTGTGGAATTCAGACCTGTTGAAGCCAAGCTTCGAGAAATAATTTAATCCAAAAGGTTTTGGAGAAAGGAAAAGAGTTCTTTGATAGATGCTCTTGTGTCTGGTCTATGAAGCCGATGATACTTGATGGTCATCACTTTCACCTCCTCTGCCATATGGCCAAAATTTATGGCACAAGTCATTCCCAACTCAAACAAACAGCGTGAAAATATAGAAACTCACAACTTGTTATCACCTTAATTCCCAAAATGTCCTTTCACCACCGGCTTATATATTTCATTCAAATGAACAGTCCTCTTCCATGCCCTTACAACAGCTACTTTACACCAATAACTGTGCTCGGATTGCTAGGTGATTCGTGAGCTCAATTCCTCGGAGGATCAAATCCAACTCCCACTAATTCTGTAATCTGCAGAGCGCAATTCATCCTGGAAAGTCCCCTGGAAGCTCGGAAATTCCAAATGGATCCTCAAGTTCCAGAAATTGGCGATCAATCCTGTTTCTGTTGGAGAATTCACGCCTCGGAAGTCTGATCAGCCTCGAGAACCCTGGAAAACCTCCACCGTAAGTATACCAATCTCTCAGTAACTAAAAACCCTAAATTCGAAAAAAAAAAATTAAAAAAAAAATCCCAAAAGGAAAGGAATATCCGATTCAATTAGCAAAAGTGGTTTTCTGACGGAATGTAAACCCGAATATTTAACGCTTTTCATCAAAACAAATGACCGAAAGAACGCAAATGCTTTCACTCCAAGTTATACGAGTAAGCTTACTCGAACACAGTTAAGTTAAACTGAATTATTAAATTCAATTCGTCTTTAAATTCTGTAAAGTTTGGCCGCGACAAGATCAATAGCATTTTTGGGAGAAACA